>JAQZBX010106285.1:0-10761 GCA_029593785.1 Cabassous unicinctus
CCACACTTTAATTATGACTTTAAAGCCACAACGAGATAAAAGCATAAGGACCTACCTTATATTATTGATTAAAAAAAAAAAAAAAAGAAGCAAAACCAAAAATGTATTAGGAGCCTACTCTGTACCAACATGAAGCTACTTCTTTATAAGGACAATCTAATTTATCCTTCATAATTTTTCTAGGAGGTGGGAACTATTGTCCTCATTTTAAAACAAGGCATGCCTCAATGACAGAGCCAGGTTTGAACCCATGACTCAGAGAGCCAAGTTCTACTGAATTAATGTGCCCAGGTCAAAGTGATAGAGTGGGCTTACAAAGGTGAAGGCAAAGGTTTAACCATTGCATTTATAAAAAAAAAAAAAAAAAAAAAAAAAAAAAAATGGAAGAATCAATTGATGTCAAAAGTGTGCACCAAAAGGCTGCTGGCCTTTACACATGTTAAAACCACCAAAAACGTAAAATCCTGTTGGTGTTTAAAAGATTCCATCACACTGTGTAAACACAGCTTTTGTCTCTCAGTCTTTTCAAGGTGGGCGTTTAGATTATTAAAAGTGTTTGCAGTTACTGACACAAGGGCAACAGATTAGGAGCAACACTGTGGGATGCAGCTACAACTGCCATATTCCATTCTGAATTCTAAGGAGTGACATGGATAAAAAGAAGTGCTTACCTGTAGGATTATGTCGGATGAAAAACAGAAAAGGTCTGTCTACTATAAACCAAGGAGGTGACGACCTGGCAATTAGAATTGCAGCTGTGGGAAGAAAAGGAAAACGTGCTGTGTACTCAGGACAATGCTAGGCAGCTTGCTCATTGGAGCCTCCAGTGCTGATGTTTGAGACACAGTTAATTAGCATCCCACAGGCTGGCCATGTTACAAAAGGCAACAGTCAACATTCACCAAGCACCTACCAGGGCCAGGCCTTGGTACTCTGCATCTCATTTATTTTACGAAAGTGCCATCTTTGTTCCTAAAAGTGCCAACTCCCCCTAGGGTTTTTATGAGGATTAAATGACATAAAACAAGTTACAGCCCTTACAGCAGTGTTTGTCACATCATAAACACCCAGTACAGATTCACCATTTTTATTATTTTTTGTTTAGTCACACCACCTGCCTTGCTGATGGAGCCCCTGGTCCTTTAAGCCTAACCAAATCTTTTCTGTATATCAAAATCCAGCTCAACGCTCAACTAGTCTGTGCCTTCTCCTTTGTGATCCCAGGACATACTCTAGCCTCCTGGGCACTGGCAACACAGACCTCTCATCCGAGACCTACTACCTGATCTTGCTGTTCCACTCATCAGGTGTAGATAGCTCACCTAGAAAGCAAACTTCTCAGGGTCACGGGTCTTGGATATGCCTAATCTGCCAAGCTTACCCACAGGGGCTTCCTTTCCTGAGCCCGTGATAGGGCCCTGCAGGAGGGTGGATGCCTGGTGTGACCTGGTGCCCACTCCAGCGTGCCTGCAGTAACACCCACTCCTCTCCTCCAACCACCCAGAAAGTGACAATGCCTTGGTCCTGATGTTACCAAGGAAATGCATGCAGCTCTGCCAGGGTAAACCACTTGACCCAGGGTCATTAAAAACAAATTAGGGGGAGCAGGTGTAGCTCAGTGGTTGAGCACCTGCTTCACACGTACGAGGTCCCAGGTTCAATCCCTGGTATCTCCTAAAAAAAAAAAAAAAATCAGTTGTTAGCAGGGTTGCTTTGTGGGAGTGTCACCTGGGTAGTCGCACAAAGCCCCCCACTCACAAGGACGCTGCATTTGCTCTTGAAATTTTTAAGCAGTTTTGATGAAGGGGCTCCACCTTTTCATTTTGCACTGGGCCCCACGAGTTATAGAGCCAGTCCTAACAGTCACACTGGCTGGCAAAATTGGTCAATAACTTTAGGCAAAATTTAGATGTCACTCATATTCACCTAGGAAAGAAAAAAAAAGATTCTAATCTTAAAAACTCCAAGCCCTCTTGTTTTAAGTCTTGGTTTTTAATGCAATTTTAAAGGAGTAAAAATACATGTTTATTCAAGGAAGGCAACACAGTGTTTATTGAGAGTAGAAATGGTATCTTCTAATGATGAGAAATCGTCAACCCAGCTGCAAGTGTAGCTAAGAAGTTCACCTTATGAGCTCATAGAGTTTGGCTAAATCTATTTACCCAATCTCATATGGATCATTAGGGGGAAAAAAACAACTTAAAGTTGTTCTATTTTCTTCTTCATTATATAAGCCATTAGAAGAAAAAGCAGATGTGGTTATTCTAATCATCAAGGAAGAGGCTGCCTAGCATTCCTCCTGCAATTCAACAGATGCTAATTCTTCAGTTGGTCCTGGATAGATCTGATTGGCTATTACCCCACGAGTACTTGCTATTATCTTCTGTTTCAATCTGAAGATTGGTCTTCCAGCAAAAAGTCAGAAGGTGCTTTATGCTCCTAGAGCACAGGTTGGCAAACTACAGTCTGTGGGGCCTAATCTTGTCTTTGTAAATAAAGTTTTACTGGAAACAGCCATGCCTGTTCATTTGTTGCTGCAACAGGGAAGTTGAGAAATTGCAACAGAGACCATATGGTCCAGCAGAGCTGAAATACGTCCTGTCAGGCTCTCTGGAGAAAAGTTTGCCCACTTTGAACCAAGAGGAATTTCTCTCACTGAAGTGCTTTCCTTCTGTAGTGAAACAGATTGTGGAATTCCACAGATGGGCAATGCTTGGGCCCATCTATGCTCACCCCCATCTCCTAAGGGCCAGCTGACAGCACCTGGCCCCATGCACATCTGCTAAGTCGATGGATGGCCTGGAGGGTGTTTGCTTCCCTACACTGGAACCAGCCCTGGCACATTACCCAGCACTTACTTGTTGCTGCTGAAGCTTTTGTTCCATCTTCACTGACTTCAATTTTTGCTTTTTGCAAGATGTGAGAAACATGAAGATTTTCTGATCCTATTCCAGGAAATAAAAACAAGAACAGTATTTGTTTGAGATATGAGTCATCCTTTTTATTGAGTAGGTAACCTCAAAGCCATGGCAAATTCCAGTTCTTAAAAGGTGTCAGGAGAAGTGACCTCTGGCGGTGCTAGTGATTAAAGGCTGTGAGTGGCTGTCACCCGCAGTGAATTTCAGTTCCTGCTAAGTGAACTGTGAGCCTCACTTCGGGGGAGGGAGTCCCAGGCCCCAAATGTTTCCACGTCTCTATCAATTCAACGCTGGTTACCAAGGATTTCAGAAAAAGAGTAAAAGGGGCAGGGCTTTGAAAAGGAAGCCCAATCACCCAGAAGAAGCAGGCCAGCAATATTACGTGTCAATTACAGAATACCAGACCCGGAAAAGAATTCAGACAGTGTTTACCAATGGGGAAACTGAGGTCCAGAGAGTGTTAAGAAATGTTTCCAAAAGGCTCACTGTCAGCTGGTGGCAGAGTTAGTATTGGCTTTTCACAAAATTAAGAGACAAGTGTTGAGTAGGAGAAGAATTTAAACTCTTGTGGAGGGCTGGACTCAGAAATACAGCTGTGTCTCAGGGATTTCCTGGTAAACTCACTTCTTTCTCCGCAAATCCTCACCATTTCAGCAGTACCCAAGGAGAATGTAAACTAAAGTTACTATTAGCCTTGATGGGACATGAGTTTGGGTACAAAGGCAAAAGGAGGTTCCCATGCCACTTGGTTTTAAATAATCTACACTGTTCCCTGGCTCTAATGACTGATCATGACCAGGATGTACATTTAATGGGGTCATGTCTCAAATTTGGGGGTACCTGGTCCTCACTGTGACCACCACTTATTTAGGCTACAGAAGAGAACCCTGACGGAGAAAGTACAGATTAAATTAGAACTTTTCCAACTTTACTGGGTTGAGGCATCTTGTTAAAAGGAAGATTCTGATATAGTAGGTCTGGGTCAGACCCAAGACTGTGCATCTCCAACAGTCCTGTGCATCCCAGAAGATGCTAAAGCTGTTGGACCAGATTTCGGAGTTTAAGTAGGAAAGGAGTAAAGGGTGTCAGAATATCCACGGAGCTGCAATTTCACTGGGGGAGTTGTGTTGGTCCCCAGAACAGGTCTCTACAGGTGTTCACTAGTAGGCAGCTGAGGTTGGTGATGAACGAGTTTCTTATCACTCAAGGGGAAGAATATGAAGTACAAATATTGTCTCCACAATGACTCGTCCTGGGGAGGGGGTTGCTATGTTCTAAATTTAAAAGCTGAAGAACTGAGCTTTCAAACAAAACTCTAGAAAAAGTTATGCATATTGGCAAATATCCTAGTTGCTTTGGCAAAAAAGAGCTCTCATCAGACTCATTTGAATTTATATTATTTCAGATTAACGGGCATGAACGTGCCAAAGGACATATCTGGTTATAGAGCATGCTGCTGTTGCTAGGTGAAAACAAACAAGTATATGAGAGCTCAACAATCTTGATTTTTCAAACACAGGAACCAATTTTTCATTTTGGGGAAAAAAGGCTAAGATCCAAATAAGACACAAAGTTTTACATATTAGGGACAATACATGAAATGCATCTTTAGTTATGTATAGTCACTTGGGCTTCACACAAAATGTACATTGAAAGGTACGGACGAATGAGTTACACTGATTCAAATGATTAAGGATCAATTACATCATCTGGCAACACAGCAAATTAAACCCTTGACCGTTTTAGGACAACACATTCCTAATTCTAATCCTTCTCCTTCTCGAAGAAATCAGACTCAGTTGCTAACATTTTCTTCAACCTCAAGTTTAAACTTGTACATACTTGTTATTTTTGTGAAATTTGCGTTTGATGGATCAAACATCTCAGTCATGCCAAGAATCTTCAGAGGTTCCTTCAAATCTGTTTGTGCCACAGCTGTGAACCTAGCAAGAAAGCAGGAGAGAAGGGGAAAACTCATTATACTATAAATGACATATAATGACATATTCAGTGTCAGTGAAAAAGGTCTACATAAAACTGATTTAAGTATGATGTGAACACCAATCTAAATCATATATTAAATTTTAGTCCCACGATTTAAATATTAAGTAAGTAGAGAAGACTCTCAAAGTGCTCAAACACTTAATGGGCAAAATGAGTAGCACATCCCAGCAGCAAGCAGGTCTGGATGTTCTCACCCCCATGTGCCATAGGCATCCCATTCCAATGTTTAGGAGGATCTACAAAAGCACTCCTTCTCAGGGCGACAGAGAGGGGCAGAGTGCTAACAAGCTGCTGATGCTCTGTGTATCTCTAGTTCTTGGCTGCAATTAAAGCCACCGTCCTTCCTGGGACTAGGGATGGTCACGAGAGGAGATACATTCCTGCTGAAAGGAATTCTGAAGGCATTTACTGTTAAAATGAGGGCAAACATCAGAAATAGGCGACATGGTTATTACATTTGGGGATAACGTGGGTTTTTTGGGTATTTGTGGGCTCTCTGGCCTGGGGGTCATGTAACTAGAATTGATTATGTTGTTTAAAACTATGTAAATATGTCAGTTTCAGAGGATGTTTTACCAGGTTTTATCTCATCCTGTGGAAGAGCAGTGAGGGAGGTGAGTAGAATTCTCATCACAGATGGGCTATAAAGGCATTTTGTTTGTTTTTTGTAAGGTATAATAGAAAAACTGGCCTATATACTAATGTAAGAATTCTGCCTGGGTGGTTTCAAAATATTTCCTCACCACCTATAGCTTCTGGGTCTGGGTTCTCAGCAACTCTTAGCTGAAACGTAAGAAATAACTAAAATGAAGCTCCTTATTGAAACACATGGACCACTACTCAACTTTATTATACTTTCATCCATTCCATATAATGGTATGTGTTTTTCAGAATCTTTTGAACAGAAGGAATTACGTTAAAAGCTTTTTCCACGTCATTTTGTGGTCTTTTAAGAGTTTCCAAGACCACGGCTGCCTTTTCTCCTTTCCCATTATGATTCTCTTGCCCTACAAAAGGCACAGAGATAGAGAGATTTTGCAAAAGAATTGCATGGTATTTCCCACCGTGCAATTTCTGCAGACTAAAAAGGGCTTCATGACGTGCCATATTTTAGTCACGTCGTCTGGTATCCAGCCCAATCGGCACTGACTGAGCAGTCCTTTCTCCCTCTCTCAGGGCCAGGGCACACTCACTTGGGCAGGATGAGCTGCACCCTCTTGGGCACCATGGTGCCCATCCAGCTTTCGATGGTCCTGGTGCTGATGTGAGGGATGATGGCTGACAGCGGGGTGGAGCTCTCAGTTGGCAGCGCGATCAGCATGCTGATGCTCTCCCCATGGTAGGGCAGCTCGATGACGTTGTACCACAAGTCACTGGGGGTGCTGACTGACCCTAAAGAAAGGAGAGGCAGGTTCAGTGTATCCTTGACAACTTCTAGAAGTGGCTGGGGTGGCTGCTGGTCACCAGGGTAGCTTCAGGGGAAAGAGAGCATTTCAGTTTGCGAGCTTGCCTTTTTCCAAAAATAGCTTCCTTGGAAACACAAAGATGACGATGATTATTTCTTCCTTCCCTGGTGAAGAATCCTATTTCCTCAGTGTAGATGTGCCTTAACAACACGCTTTTGGTGTAGTGAAAATCAAATCATTTGCATTGAGAATTTAACTCGTTCACAACTACCCTTAGAATACAGTGCTTTGTAGGAACTTGACCCTTATTACAGAAATAAAAGCATGAACTGTGCTGCCTTAGATACATTCCTTTGGACAAGGCTACGTGTGTGTGTATGAAGAGAAGGGAGGGGATAAGCAGCTCATACCAGCTTCCAATATTTAGGCCCATGCTGTGCCAGGCCCATACCAACTCCGTCGACACATTTAGAATCCACTGCACCCGCGAGGTAAGGGTAAACAGCCCTACGGTACGGAGGCGGAGCTAGAATGTATAGAAATTAAGCAACTTGCCAAGGGGCACATCACTGAGAATGGCAGCACCAGGACTTGACCTGGGTATGTCTAACATCAAGAGTTAATCTTCCTACTTCATTCGCCTGACTCCCTGCTACTCTTTAGCCATTCCAGTAACTGTAATTAGGGTTTTAGATACTATAGGATGCTTCTGCTGCTAATGAAAGCTCAAGACTGAGTTAAACTAGAATTTCTCAAAATGATGTCTACAGAACACTCAACTTGCCAGCTGCTCTGTGGAAAAATGGATTCCATATTCCAGTAGGTTTAGGAAATGCTGTATACTCAATTCTTGCAGAATCATGTATCTCAGTACTGTAAATGCTCTGAGACATTCTGAAGGAAAGAAAACTGCTCAGTGTTTCCCAAACCAGTTTGACCTTAGAACCCTTTAAGGCCACATAAAAACTCTTCGAGACTGATATTTAAAATATTTAACAACTCAACAGCACAAGCACTGGCCAAATAGAGTGGGTGCAATCCCATCAGGGTGGGAGCCAGCTAGGCGCCCAGCTCAGGTATCCAGGGCCTGGAGAATCTATTAACTTCCAGAGGAAAGCGTTTTCCACGGGGCATGCCTTAGGATCCTATGGAAATTTTAAATTGGGCACTTAAAGAGTTCTAAAAACTAACTAAATGAATGGAAAACCAGTCTTAGTTTTATGGTGGAGTTCTGAAATGTTTTGTTAAACACTTTAAACTTTTTTAAAAAGTGACTTTGGTGAAGTTCCTTAACCTTTCTGTGCCTCTTTTATGTAGAATAGTGTTATCAGGGATATTAAAGGTGTGCATCTCAGAATCGCTGTGATGATTAAATGAGAGGAAAATATATATGAGTTACTTAGAATAGTGCTTGGCCCATGGTGGGCACTCAATGAATGTTGTCCACCCCCCACCCCCCACATGATCCAGAAAGGCGACATAGTTGAGAGAGAAGAGAGCTTCTTTCATGATTTTCACTCATCTTTTCTTTGGGGATGACTTTGCCAATCACTTCCTCTGAACGTCCATAGGCTGAGATCTCCACGTAAGAAAAGAGGGAGGGAGGGACAGGCAGAAGAGAGCGAGAGAGAAGGAGAGGGAGGGGGAACTTTCTTTACCTTGGTTACATACTGAACACTTTTTATTCATAAAATATGATTTAAAAAAAAGTGAAGCTGTTAGACTATATGACATTACAGTATGACAGGACAGTTCATCCTTAAGGAAGAAATATGTGGGCAATCTGTGGAATTGCTCGGCTACTCCACTCCCCATCGCACTGCCTCTGCCTGCAGGGCTGTTCAGTAACCCTGGCCCCTGCCTTAGCTCAGGATGCACTGAGCTCTAGCCTAGGGTCTGTCTTGGGGCTACTTAAGCATCAAAGACAGGATTCTTCATCTTTACTTTTACCCTGTGTAATAAAATGATCTCCACAGAAACTGAAAAATCAATAGGAAAGAGACAAAAAAAAACAAACAAAACCCCACCTCCTAATGTTTTCTTTGAGGATTAAAGGGCTCATTAAGTCCCAGTTCTGGCAGAGCTAATTTTCAGAAACTCTCGAATTTGGGAAGTAGTTAATAAATGATGGCTCCGGGGCATGAAATGAAAGCCTGTAGGCATTTCACCACTTCTAAAAATGTTTGCTGTTCTTATAAGAAGTAGTGGGGATATTACTGATGAGAAATTATGAACTGGGGTGTGTTATGAACAAGGGGAGGAGTCGGCTTCTACTTTACTTTCCCCAGTGAATCTGTCCTCAACTGGTCAGTGCTGTCCTCTTGGGATATTAACGCACATTAGCCATTTTGCATCCAGTCATTCACATTTGCTTTATGACTGATCTCTCCCTGGCCACTTCTACTCTGATCACGTGAGCTGGTGACAAGTGTCGCCATGGTTCATCCACTCATACCCTGTACATGTTCTCTTTACTTGGTGGCTTGAGGAAGCGGGGGATAAAAACTCCTCTTCTTCTTCCACTGGTTTCACAAAAGTACTGTTTTCACAGTATCTTTTATAGAGGACAAGTGCTGAGCTTAAGGACACGAGGCCTGGATTCAAGTCCCGGCTCTGCCGCACATTAGCTCTGGAACTCGGGCAAGTGAGTTACTTAACTCCAGGTTTGTAAAATGAGATAATAGTTGCTACCTCTTGAAGGAGGTGGGGAAGTTAAAATACGTGCAAAGCGTTCAGCACTGTGTCTGGCACAGAGAAAACACTTTCATCTATTGATGTAAGCAGCTTTGAGAGAATCTCACTTCTTGAATGTTATGTCATGGGTCGGTCTAAACACGGAATCTATGTGCCAAGGGAAACCACGCCTGCCGCAGCAGAGCAGGACGACTTCCGAAGAGAAAGAGTCAAGGTGGGGGGTGGGGGGTGGGGAAGAGACCCAGGCGCATCACAACCAAATTGCTTAAAACCAGTAAGAAAGAGAAAAGACACACTGCATATGAGTGAAACAAAGATAAGTTGGAGAGAAAATTTCTCAATGCCTGCAGATAATCATGTTTATCAATCGATCCCGTGCATATACACTCCAGTTATGTTTTTAACTTACTAAGGAAGTGTGTTCTATGTAAAGTCTCATGTATAAAATAAAAATGAACGAGGCCCACCCACCAGAGGGGTGGTAGGGAGAGAGAAGGAGGGAGGGAGGGAAGAGTACTGAGGCATGAAAACTCTCGTTGTCCCAGACCTCTGCCCTGTAAAATGCTCCACCCCAGGCTCTCTATTCTTTAACATCTGCAAAGTAGATGGAGTGTTCTTTAAGGAGGAGAATTTCTGGAGTATAGAAAAATGGGACACAGGTCATTCATTCTGAAAAGGAAGAAATGAAAAAAAGAAAAAAGAAGCCTTTCTTCTTGATCAACAAAACCTTTAATGAGAAATAACAGGTGGCGAATCAAGTATTAAACACAGGGAGAAGAATTTAGAGCTTTCTGTAAGTGGTGCTTCTGGGATGAGCCCCTTTGTCTGGAAAGCCCCCTGAAGCACCCTGATTTCCACTTTTAAGTCCTGCAAGGCAGCAGGTAACCAGGTTCTCTGAAACGTTAAGAACCCGTCTTGGCTTGTAAAAGCAGAAAGAACCTTGCAAACACTATCAAGAAAGCTTTATAGATCAAAGTCCCTCTAAATACCTTCTACTTCAGGTAGCTTTATGGATTTCCTGAGCTCTCAAGGAGCTGTTCAGACTATGCCTCAGTAGAAACTGAGATACATAAAAAGAGAAAACAAGCAGATGTCATTGTACGAAGGTGTCTATAATCTGGGCTGGAGTGCAAAGGGCTTCTGCTAAGAGCTGAGGGAGAAGGCGGCATGGCCTAAGGAACTCAGTGGGTAATGGAGCTAATTGCTGAGCTAAGGGACACTGGGGAAGGTTTAGATGGCGGAGGGCAGTGATATCTAGAACTAGAATGTAACAGGCAACCAGGTACTGAAGTAGTGTGGGCAGACAGCTCGGAGGAGGGATGTAAGCTGGAAATATAAATTTGGGAATTCTTTGTGGTCTTTTTCTAAATAAAAGTTTGTAATGTCTAATTCTAGAACCAGAAAAGCAAAACATTTATAACAACTTTGACTCAGCAATTCCTATTCAAGGAAATTACCATGAGAAGTACTGACACAAGTATCTAAAAGATTTCGGTACAAGCGTGTTTACTGCTGTGTTCTTAATTATAGGAAAAAAGGAAATGGCCCTCTATAGGCTATTATGGTATATTTATACTATGGTATATTTTTATAGCTGTTAAAAGGATCAAGGAGATCCACATGAATTTACATAAAAAGTTCACTATCTAATGAACAAAGCAGATTACAGAGTAGAAATTACGAGTAATCCTATGGATGCAAGAAGTTTTATATCTAATGATATCAAAAAGTTTTATATC
>JAQZBX010106286.1:0-10755 GCA_029593785.1 Cabassous unicinctus
ATATCTCTTGATAAAAATTGTGACACCCAAAGATGTGATAGAGGATTGGGGTACAAAACACTACATCTGTTGTCATATCACTGTCTGTCCTGTTGCTCCACTATCCCTGGAGCATTGCTTTTGTCCAGAATGACTCAACAACCATGAACATAGCCAGAGGAAAGGAGAAATCTGGTGAAAAAAATGGGCACAACCCAGAAGTTACAGCTATCACTTCAGTTTTTATCCTATTTGCCAGAACATAGTCACATGGCTACACCCAGCTACAAAAGCAGGTAGGAAATTTAGTTTTTGGTTGGGCAGTCACGGGCTCAACTAAACATTGTATTGTTATAGAAGGGAGGATATAGATCGGGGGTAAGCTGGAAGACTGTGCCAAAGACTTTCAACAGCATTAAAATGGAAAGCATGCAGCCGTGCACCAGTGCATTGTACTCAGAGGTGAGTAAAATCATGTCCTCATTCAGAGTCTTTTACTCTTAATTTAGAAAGAATTCTTGTTAGCTTGGTTATAGTGTTTCCCAAACCACTGCAGATTAGGAGGAAGTACACTAAGAGTCAGGCAGGAATCTTGACAGCTGCAAAAATTGAGAGCAGAATGTCCAGTAACAAATAAGGACATACAAAGGCTGAGGCAAAAACTAAGCTGGCGGTTCAGAGGAATTTGATATAGGTGCAAACAGTCCTGTGAACTTTAGTAGTCCTGAGGCATTGCTCATTACCACATATTAAAATACTTACATTTAGCCATGATGATCCAGAGTCTTCCATTGTGGCTAACAAAGAAAACATCTTGGCATTCTGAAAGAGGTACGCTTCATCAAATATCTAGGAAATTCAGTTATGTAGGATGTTCCATAGAAATGATTCTGTCAAATAAAGGAGAGGACCCTCTACGCATACCACTTTTCTCCTTTACCTAATTACCAACACATTATTTTATAGGAAAACGCTTTCTGAATTCCATTTCTGGAGTCTAGGATTATATATATTGTCTCAGAGGGATTGGCACAAAGAATTTTTTTGACTTTAAAGAAAGTATCTGTATTAGCCAATCCTTTAATATTTTAAATTGGAAATATAGAGCAATTACTCCCCATTTCTACCCCACCATTTCCTGAATACTACAGATCTTTATGGCTACACAGAGAGCGTTAGTGTAGGTGTAGGATTGTCAAGCGTACTCCACCTCTCGTGTTTTTTAAGTTAACTGTCACCATAGTTAGTATTGCAATTCTGATACTTTAGCTTTAAATGTTCTTTCCCCTTTTTCCGTCTGGCAAACACTTATTCATTCAAAGACCCAGGTCCATTGTCTCTGTGTGGAATCTTCTCCACAGACAGTCTCCATGTTCTCCCACCTCTTTGTAGGAACCTCCATTATGGTCTACAAAACAAATTGTACTATACATGTAAAGCACGATCCATGAAATTAGGAAAAAATGATAAATTAAACTTCATCAAAATTTAAAAGTTTGCCTCGTGAGACCATGTTCAAAGGATGAAAAGATAAGCTACAAACTAGGGGAAAATATTTGCAAACCGCATATCTGACATTATGGTTATATAAAGAACTCTTAAAAAGTCAACAGTGAATGGCTATTAGGGAAATGCAAATCAGAGCTACAATGAGATATCATTTCACAGCTACTAGAATGGCCACTATTTAAAAAAAAAAAAAAATACAGAAAACCACAAGTGTTGGAGAGGATGTGGAAAGATAGGAATGCTTATTCAGTATTGGTGGGAAGGTAGAATGGTACAGCCACTTTGGAAGTCTGGCAGTTTTAAGGAAGTTAGATATAGATCTACCATATGACCCGGCAATACCACTACTAGGTATATACTCAGAAGAACTGAGAGCAGTGACATTAACAGACATCTGCACACCGATGTTCATAGCGACATTATTCATAATTGCCAAAAGATGGAAACAACCCAGGTGTCCATCTGATGAATGGATAAACAAACAATGGAATATTATTCAGCTGTAAGAAGAAATGAATTCGTGAAGCATATGACAACATGGATGAACCTGGAGGACATTATGTTGTGAAGCAAGCTAGACACAAAGCGACAAATGTTGTATGCTTTCATTATTATGAACTGAAAATAATGAGCAAACTCATGGAGTTAATAGCTAAAATATGTCACCATAGAATAGAATGTGGTTAGAGAATGGAAAGCTGAGGTTTAATCTGTGTAGAATTGGTAGAAGGTTGTTTGGAAGTGTTTGGAAATGAATAGTAATGGTGAAAGCACATCATAGGATTTGTAATTAGTACTGCTAACATATGTGTATGATAGTGGTTGTTTTTTTTTTTGAGTAATGAAAACATTTTAATATTGATTGAAGTGATGAGTGCACAAATCTGTGATTATACCAAAGGCAATTGATTGTATACTTTAGATAAATTGTATGGTTTATGAACAACAACAAAAAATTAAATTGGGTGGGTTGAAGGGAAAATACACCAAATGTAAGATACGGACTATAGTTAGTAGTAATACTTTGACAGTGTTCTTTCATAGTTTGTTGAGGATGTTTTACAACAATGTAAGGTGTTGGTGGTGGGGTGATGGGAGCCCTGTATGATATTGTGCATGTTCATTTTGTAAGTTCACAACTTTTACTATACATTTATTGTTTATGTATATTCATGGATGAATTATATACTTCAGTAATTTTTTAAATGAGAAAAAGTCAACAGTGATAAACACAGTTCAATTAGAAAGTGGGCAAAAGACATGAAGAGACATTTCACTAAAGAAGATTTATTGATAGCAAAACAGCATTCAACATCACTGGCTGTTAGGGAAATGCAAATTAAAGCCACAATGAGATATTACACATCTATCAGAATGGCTAAAATAAAAAAATAGTGGCAACACCAAATGCTGACGAGGTTGTGGAGAAACTGGATCATTTATACATTGCTAGTAAGAATGTAAAATGATACAGCCTCTCTGTAGAAGAGCTTGGCAGTTTCTTAAAAAAAAACTAAGCATGCAACTACCATACAATAACAGCACTTGTACTCCTGGGCGTTTATCCCAGAGAAATGAAAACTCATGTTCTCACAAAACCCTGTATACAAATGTTTATAGCAGCTTTATTCATAATAGCCACAAAATGGTAAACCGTACAGATGTCATGTCCTTCAATGATTTATTGGTTAAACAAATGATGGTAAATTTATACTGTGGAATAATACTCAGCAATGAAAACGAGCCAGCTAATGATACATGCCACAACCTGGATGAATTGTACTGAGTGAAAAAATAACCAGTCCCAACAGGTTATATGATTCTATGTATGTAAGATTCTTGAAAAGACAAAATTATAGAAATGGCAAAGAGATTAGTGGTTGCCAGAGGTAAAGGAGGGGCTGGGAGTGGAAGGGAAGGAGATGTGGCATAAAAAGGCAATATGAAGGATTTTTATGGTGATGGAAATGTTCTGTATCTTGACTATATCAATGCATATATCTTGATTGTGATTTGTACTATAGTTTTGCAAGGTTGCTCTTAGGGAAACCTTTAGGTGAAGGGCACATGGTATCTCTCAGTATTATTTCTTTCAACTGCATGTAAATATACAATTATCTCAAAAATAAAATAAAATAAAATAAAATAAAAACTCCCTAGAATTCCTTTGGACTGCAAACTCCATGAGGGAAGGGATATCTGTATATGCCCGGTAGCTAGTACCATGCCTGACTTGTAGAAGTTCCTTAAAAGATGTTTGGGGGTTGTCATAAGTGTGAGAGAGGCTGAACCTTTGAGTGTAACCATTAATTAATGAATTAATTCATTAATTCATTAATTAATGAATTAGTCTCTGCTGACTAATTCATTCAAAAACTATTTATTGAGCATCTACTTTGTTCTAAGTAAGCATTGTTATAAATGTTAGAAATACAGCAGTGACTGCTGGAGTGGGTGGGTCACAGTTTTAAACAGGCTTTAAAGACCAAGAGTATTATTTGAGCAAAGTCTTGAAAAATGAGGGAGAAAACCATACAGATATATGGGCAAGGAGGGTAGGGGATTCTGCAGAAGCAACAACAGGGTAAAGGCTTTGAGGTAGAAACATGTCTAGCCTGTTCAAGGACCAGCACTGGGTGAGGGGCCAGTGTTGGTGGAACAAAAGTGTGTGAGGAAGAGAATAGTCTGGCAATGAAGTCAGAGGACCAGTGGGAGTGTGTAGAGCCTGCTAGAGTGTTATAAAGTCTTTGGCTTCTGCTTTAATGGAATGGGGACCCATGGGTGGATTTTGAGCAGAGGAGTGACATGACCTGACTTTCATTTTAGAAGTCAGTGGCTGCTGTGCTGAGAATAGACAGTTGAACAGTACTCCAGGCTACAGCTGATGGTGATTTGGCCAGGGTGGTAGTGGTAGAGTGAGAAGTGTTCCAGATTAGATGTGGAGTATGAAGGAAAGAGGAATCAAGGATGAATCCAGAGCTCTGGGGCTGAGGAGCTGGATAAATGGTGCTGCCATGACCTGAGATGGTGAAAAATGCAAGAGGGGCAGCTTTAGGAGGAAGTAGGGGACTACAGTATATGTTAAATTTGCAGCATCTAATTGGAATGTTGAATAGGCAGTAGGATATTCACGCCTGGAGTTCAGAAGAGAGGGCTACAGGCTGGAGCTATATATTTGAAAGTTATCAGCATTTATATGGTATTTAAAGCCATGAAACTAGATGAGATCTCCAAGGAAGAAGTGTAGTGATGAAGCCCGAGGACTGACTGAGTCGTGTGGACGGCAGAGTTTTAGAGGTCAGGGAGAGGGAGAGGAACTAGCAGAAGCTGAGAAGGTGTGACCAGTGAGGGAGGAAGAAAACCAAGAGCTACGTGACAATGTCTTCTGGAGGAGGGAGTGATCAGCTGATAACCTTACTTGTGTAGGCCAAGTAAGATGACTGAGAACTGACCACTGAATTTAGCAATGCGGAGGCTATTGCAGAGCTCCACATATCAGAAAGAATTTTGGCCATTAAGCTAATGTATGGCTTATTACAAGGACAAGATTATGTTTTAAAAGATTTGTTTAAAAATGCGATTTTTCACTTATTTCTGATCTTAGAACTGAGTTTATTTTAATCATCTATGACTTACTTGGCTTTTTTGGTAGACCCTTTAGTACATGTTTGTTACACTCCTTTCTTAATGGCACCACCCTTAGCCGTTGCATTAGAGAAAACAGTATCATCATCCGAAGGACAGAAGAAAAGTCCATTGCTACAGAGTGAACTAATTACAATTTTTGGAAAAGAGCAAATCTTTAAACATATATATATATATATCTCCTCATTCAGGATTACCTTTCTCCCTCTTTCATATAATGGTCCTCGAATGGACATGTAAATAATTTTCCTGCTAAAATCTGTATTTTTGGTAATTCAACAGAGCTGATAAGGAGAAAACCTTTAGTACTGGAAGGTTTTGTGGTGCAGCATATTGAATAACCGTGACAACTCAAGAATTTTAAGCAGACTTGCTTCCTTGTCTGGGATCTGTCGGCCCCAGTATGTCTCTACTGGCAAAGCTCTGAATGCACTGCTTCAGCCAAAACTGTGTTAATTATGGCCCATCAAATTTTAATAGGGTATTTTTAAGTTTTGATATTCTCAGGTTAAAAAAAAAAACTAGAAAACTTTCCCTCATTCTTTTAAAAAGCCATCACTCTAAAATGTGTGGCAAATTAAAAACAAAGTCTAAAATTGCTTTACAGCCTTGATGAAACAAAGACTGGTGTGTTGGTGTGGCTGCAGGGAGCTCTGCGTTGCTTTTGTACGATTTCAGAGGTGAATTTAGATGGCTGGAAGATAGATGGGTGCCAGATGCAGTTTGACATAGATTCAGGCAGCTGCTCCTGGGCTAGGTTTCATTAGCTGGTAAGTACGCCAGCAGAAGCAGCAGAGTGGGGCCCAAATGCCAGAATGACAGTGAGAACAGGGGAACAATACAATATTCACTAAGTGATTTTAATCTCTGAGATTAAATGCCACCCAATCAGTTTCCAGGTTTTAAAAACCAATGTAGATGAAGCCATTAGAGGGCCCAAGTCTCGACCACTGGGGAAAAAATGTTTTACATTTTTTTTTGTGTGTATGTGTGTGGTGTTTATTTTATTTTATTTTTTGGTTAGTTTTAAACAACCAAAAAAATACTGTAAACGCATGTTGGTAATATACAATTTAAAATCCTGTCAGTTTTCCCAACACACATACCACAGTAAAAGAAATGTATTCATTTCTATGCAAAAATACCTCAATAAAAGGAACTAATGTAAGTGAATATTCTCGCTGTCCTGATTTTGTGATAATCAGGGTAGGCTAAACATTTGCTATATTAGAAACCATGCATGTGTCCCCAGACCTAGTTTTTCTCCCTAGGTCTGGTTTTTAAGAATGCTGGTGATAAACTAAGCCTGATTTATTATATGACCATCCTGTATGGGAAAAGACTAACTTTGGGTATCTTTGGTCAACCTTAAGAGATATAGCAGGGGGACGGATGTGGCTAGGGTGGTTGGACATCCGTCTCCCATATGGAGGGACCTGGGTTTGATCCCCGGGACCTCCTAGTAAAAATAAAAAAAAGAAAAATATAGAAGGCGCGTGGGCCACCAGGCCACCATGCATGCGGGCCCCGCCAGGCCCCGCGAGCCATGCAGCAAGATGATGACGTAACAGGAGAGTGACACAAGGGAGAGCCAAGAAAAACCAGGAATTAGGGTGGCGCAGGCGGTAGGACGCCTCTCTTCCACATTGGAGGTTCCGAGGATCGAATCCCAGTGAAGACAGGAGGAAAAGGATGAGAAGAGAGGGCAGTAAAACAGACACAGAGAGTTGCTCAGTGAATGGACACAGAAACAGCAAAAACGGGTGTGTGGGGGTGTAAAAATGGATAAAAGTAAATAAATAAATCCTTGAAAGAAAAAAAATGTATACGGGAGGAAGATATGGACTATAGTTAGTAATAATACTTTGACGATGCTCTTTCATGATTTGTTAACAAATGCTTCACAATGCAGTATGTTTGTGGGAGCCCTGTATGATGTTACGCATGTTTGTTTTGTAAGTTTACGATGTTTACTGAACACTTATAATTTATGTATGTTCATGTATGAATGATATACTTCAATAAATTGTTTAAAAAAAAACAAAAAACTAATATTAATCTACCTAAACTTTCAAAGTCACTAAGTACAATTAAAAAAGAATAATTAACATGAGCAATGTTTCAGAATGAATGCTGCTTAGGATATACTGATATCCTTTCCCTGCTTTACTACACATCCCCATGTAAATAAAACTTGGATCCCTTTCTTTTAACATATAAGCTTAGTCCTGATATGCTTGAAAAGTGACCACCCTCAGGCGTTGAAAGACCTGAGTTCTGGTGTTAGCTCTTTGTTAGTCTCTGAGCTTGAATATTAATTTACCTGTTCTGGGCCTCAGTTTCTTCATCTTAAAAAGAAACGCTTGTCTTCCAGCTTCCCCCTATCCCACACTATCACACCCATTCTTCTTCAAAGACAGATGTCTCACAGAGCACATTTGTTTGGTCTGGAGCCCTTATGATCTGTATAACTTGATAGTGAATATCTATCCAAATACATAACTGTGAATTTTTTTTAAAAGTTCCTATAAGGAATTTTTGCTCTAATTACCTACAGGTTAATAAGTAATTATGAAACTTACTCCAGAACTCCCCGTACTTGATTTCAATCTGTGTGCTTTCTCTACTGAGAAAGGGAACCCTTTATGTAGTATATTATTTAAACTTACTAAGCTTATCTTTGCTTTTCTGAAAAGAGTTATGATCTCATCTATTGGTGATGCCACCATTTCATGTGGTATAATTTTTAAAATTAGAATTAATACAAAATAAATAATTGATTGGATATGTACATATTTGAGAATTATAAATCTAACCAATTTCTGAGCTTCTGTTATTTAGTCTTAGGAAGCTAATGCATCACTTATAATAGCCCATGCATCAGTACAGAGTATTTTTGTGTCGTTCCCCCCCCCCGCCCGCCCGTGTGTGCTTAGCTCTCTTAATTACAATGGGAATTGTATATGTGCTCAGAGAAGAATAGCTTCCATTGTGTTGTAGTATTTTAGTATTTTGCTTAGTAATAATGTTATAATACTATTTTTTTTCAGTCTACAGAATGATTAAATATTTGGAAGTAAACTCTGAGTTAGAAACTGTATGTTCAAGAGCAAATTATCATGTTAATTGATGGTTGAATGATACCCTATAAGTTTGAATATGTTCTGGGCTTGAATATGTTGCATATGTATGCTTTGAAAGCTTAATTTCCTTGGGACAGAACTACCCACCTGTGAATTTATGTTTGAATTCAAGGGGGTAATGTTCTAGGTGACATGGTTTTAGTTCATCTGAATCTTTGGGAGTTGTTTCATAGTTCCCAAAGCTCTCCCTCCCCACCCCTTCCCTACTTTTCTCCCTCCCTTCCTCTTTTGGTCTAGCCTTGATGACTTGACCATGTTCACCTAAAAATGGAGACCTTTCTTCTCTTTCACTGTATGTACTGTCACAAGGACTATGCTCGCACACCTCTTTGAGAAGAGGTGAGTGTTGGGTTGATGAACAGTCTGTTCCATTCAGTATACTCAGTTTTGGTGATGCTAACTAGATTCAGATTGCATTTCTCTTGAACAACCCTCAAAAACCTATCTAACCTTTCTTAATCCCTGGATTTACATAATTTTTCTGATCCATTTTTCTTCCATTTCAACTAGAGATCGTGTCCTCCTCAATCTTAGACAGACATTGTGAAAAGACAGTGAATGTGGTGAAAAGAGCACAGGATTTGGACCCCTGTATCCCCAGAGCAGCCTCCCAGGCAACAAGAGGCTGAGCCAGGTCTGCCCCCAAGGCTGCTGGGAGGATTAAATGAGGGGGACTATGCAACACTTTTAATATAGCACTTGGCACAAGGGCTCATTCCAGATCTTTCTTTCCTTCATCTTATGCAACTACTCTCAGGAAGAATCATTTGAAGATCCTCAGAGCAAAGTGCTATATGAAGAAGTCCAAGATGACACTGTGATTCTTACTCTAGATTCCAAACCAATACAAAGACATTTCAATCATTAATCATCATTTGACATTTTAATTCCCCCATTCCACAAAATCATAAATTTAAGCCACAGTCTCTCACCACTTATGGCAAATTGGGATAGCTCTGTGCTAAGCTAAAATACTTGATATCCTGGCACCCTTTTAGCTGAGGTAGTTAAGTCCTGGCTGCATTCTGGTCTGTGAGATGAAGCTGGAGGTCCCTGAGGAGGATAGGCATTCCTGAATACAAAGACAAAGCCTCACAAAGGTAATACGACTTTTGACTTATTTCTTTCCTGGAATGTGGATGAAATACCTGGTGATAAGCAGCCTTCTTTGACCCTGAGGACCATGAGGTTGATGAAGCAGGTTCGTTTGAGTCATCAAGGTTAACTCCAGACTCCAAATTTTGTGAGAAAAAAATAAACCCTTATACTTATTTAAGCCCTGTTAGTATTTCTTTACTCACAGCCAAATGTAAATCCTGATACCCCCATTCAAGCCCTATAATCCATCAACCTGGAAGCAGGAACTTGGCCAAAGGAGATGTTTGTGCCAGTGATTAGCACCAGTGTATTTCAGAGCAACTCAAAGCCTGAGGTTCAGTGGCACATTGGCATAATAGGCACTAAAGAAAGATGGTATGTCTACTCCAAATAAGGCTTAAAGCTTTCTAAAATTTTTTGTGTGTATTCTCTCTTTCCTTGGGTTCACTTGCCAAATATTATTGGCATTTTTTAGGTGGAAAAAAGTCCACTTACAGCAATGCAAGTAGGAAGAGACTGGTTGTTCCTGTTAAGTTTTAAGGTTATCGACAAAGGTTGCTGACCTTTCCTAATCTTGATTATGCTTTGTTATGTACATATTATTTTTCCATCAGAATGTAGCAAAAGGACAAGGAGGAGGGGGTGTCAAATAATCCAGAGGTGTAACACTGTCTTAGTTATTTGTGCAAGAATCTTTTCTTAAGCTTAGCCTGGGCCCTGGCAAAGTGGACAGTCAGTAAACATTATATAAAGGAAAAAAGTGGGGTTCGTTTTATATTGCATTGCAGGGACCAAGGTACATTCTGAATACTAGTCAGGTGATGAGATTTATTCAATAAAAATGTCTTTTTCCAATATTCCAGGCTGACCTAATGCCTTAAGTGAGTGGTGCTGTAATCTTAAGTGGACTGTAATGTGTGTCACACATTCTTACCTAAGATTCATCACGGTTGGCAGAGCTGTTCAGGTCTGCTTGGAGATTAGCACAGGATCACTCCTTGCAATGCCAGTGACCACCAGCACAGTATTGGACTTAATGACCATTATATGATCAAGCAGTTATTAATAACAAAAATAGCTACCATTTGTGAATCATTTTCTGTGTCAGAGGCTGTGCTAACATCTTTACATACATTACCTCATTTAATCCTCACAGTAACACCACGCAGCAGGTCCTGGTTCTATCCCCTTTCTACAGATGAGGAAATTGAGGCTTAATCAATTAAGCCCAAGGCCATTTAGCCCAAGGTCAAATAGCTAACACATGGTTGAGTTGGAACTTGAATCCTGTCTGTCCCAGGACTGTTCCACATCAAAGTCGATGTTCTCAAGAGTTGCATGGCAGCAAATGTTGCCTATAGTTTTTTTTTTTTTTTTTTTT
>JAQZBX010106287.1:0-10754 GCA_029593785.1 Cabassous unicinctus
TTTTTTGTTTTTTTCTTATTCTTTTTTTATTTTGTATTTATCTTTATGGGTGGCTCTTATAATTAGAGTGTGAATTACCTTCTGAGATTTCATGTCAGGCCTGAGGCATAATGTTAAGGAGCAAGGCAGCCCGGGCATGAAGACACAGATTCCCCCATGTGCTCTGCACCCCCACCTACCCACCCCAGGGCCTTGGGCATAAGGCAGGAGTCTGCTCCACTCAGCTTGTGGTCAGGAGCTTCCTGGCCTGCCAGCGCAGATTGGGAATCCCCCCATCAGTTCCTCACTGAGTCATTTGGAGCAGGTCTCCCAGGCAGTGCTGACTCCAAGAGCTATGATCTGAGGCCATGACTGAGGGCCCTTCCTTTCCTTGGCCTGTGAAGGTAAAGCAGAAGTGAGAGCAGAGGTGGACCTCCTGAAAGATTCAGTCCAAAGCATGTGACTGTCAGTTTGCCTGGAGCCTCTGCCCTCCCAGGTGGTGGCAATCACTTGGGGGAGGAATTAGAGTGTGCTTCATAAATGCCACCACACTCCTTCTGTGTTCCTTGTAGCCTGTCATCCTGGGTCTTACTGTCCTGCATCCATCCTCCCAATTCAGTCATGGTAAAGCCACTTCACAGGGGAGCCTGTAATAGTGGAGCAGGCTTTCACCTACACCACCTCATTTAATTCTGAAATGTACTTATCACAGTCCCCATTTTATACAGGCAGAAACCAAATCCCAGAGAGGTAAAATGACTTGCTTGCATCACACAGTTTGTGGCTCTGAGTCCAGTAAGCTCCACGCTCCCCAGGAGCAAGGCTTCTGTGTACCAGCCTGGTAGACAGTGTTCAGTGCTAGAGTCCAGTGACAGAGTGGGAGCAGAGCAGGCAGGGCCTTGGGAATGAGACTGCTAGATGCACTTTCCAGTGTTGTGTGTGCTTGTCCTGGACCTTGGACAGTTATTGGTTTGCTGAAAGCCTGAGCTTCCTCATCTGTGAAAGGAGGATGATAATTAGAGGACCTATCCCGCGGGCTAGTTGTCAAGATTAAATGAAGTAATGTTAAGTGCTGAGCACAGTGTCTGGCGCATAGTAAGTGCCTGGTAAGTGGTATAACAGACGTTCAATTAGGGTAATTGAATGTTAGAGTTAATGTTGTAATAGGCATTCATCAAGCTCATCTCTGCTCAGCCATGTGCTGGGCTATGAGGAAGATGTAGAGCTTGGATCAGGCCAGATAGGCAGTGCCTTTTACCAGGCTTTCATGCATTACCCATGCAATCCCAAGGTAGAGGACTGGCTTCTCATCTCACTACTGAGGAAACTGAAACCCAGAGAGCCTGAGGTCACAAAGCAATAAGTCAATCAGCACACGTTCATAGAGCTCCAGCTAGATGCCAGGCACTGTCCTAGGCACCTGATGCACTGTAGAGGACAAGACTGGGGGAGCCCCTGCCTCAAGGAGCCCCTTCTCATGGAAATCTGTCTCAACAGAGCAACTGTCTGGTTGAGAAGCCATACCTACTCCCCAGGGATGCTTGCATTCCCCAAACAGGCTGTTCATTCTGGGACTTTTGCCAGGTGTGCCCTTTTCCCATTCTCAGCCTGACTGCTTCCTGTTATCCTTCAAGGATCAACTCAAAAGTCAGCTCCCCTTTAAAGCTTTCCTAAACATCCCTGTCCCCACCCTGGCACCTTCTTGCAGACTCCTAGCACTTCTTCCATGTGTGCTATTTATTTATTTACTATCTGTCTCCTCTGCTCGACTGACCACCTCAAGGGCAGAGGCTGCATTTTATTCATCTTTATAAATTCAGGACCTGGAAGGTAGGCTGTAGAGAAATGTGTGTGGAGTGTGACGTGCTGATTGTATTCTGTCCCTGAAGGAATTAGGAAAGGCTTTGTAGAGGGGAAAGGGAGTTCTGAATGAGGCCTCAAACATGAGTGGGACTGAATAAGAGCTGGGGGGAAGGGTTTAGGGAGGTTAGCTCAGAGGGAAGGGGGTGCCTAGAGATAGGACTAGGGGAGAAAGGAGGGATGTGCAGGGAATAGGTGGGCCTGAAACAGGGCCTGAGGTTTCTCTTGGCCAAGCAGTAGGGAGCCTGGAAGGAGTCTGGGCAGAGGAGGGACATTGTATCAGCATTGAGTCCACACAACTTTGGTAAGATCTTTTTTTTGCTAAGATCTACCAAAGAGATCTGCTAATTTGAAAAGGATGGTGAGAGGGGCCACATCTACACTTAGACTCATGGTGGCTCCTGGGTGCCTGCACTGAGATTGTGACCTGATGACCCAGGCACAGGCAGGGAATTTCAGGCACTCCTTTGCCTACTGGGTAGGATTTTGGGGTAGGGATGTCTTCTGTTGAGAATAGTCTTTTTATCTTTTTGCACTTGTCAGGGAGAGCTGCCCTGGGGATTTCTGCTGTGGTCTGCTCCCTTCCCTAGCTGAGCAGGGGCTGGAAAAGGAGGGGAGTGCTTTTTGAAGCCAGCAATGCTGGTGCCTAAAGGAACCAAAGGATCTGAGGGGGGTGGGGCTAAGCAGAGTTGAGAGCTGGGCAGTGGCCCAAGGCACCAAGGCTGTGGAGGGTGGAGAGAACCTGTTTACCACTGTGCACTGACCCAGAGCTGGAAAGAGCAGAGCCAGGGAATTCCTTATGGGAAAGGCAGGCAGGCCCAGAACTAGCCTTTGGGGGTGGGAGAGAGTGAAGCAAGCCAAACTCTTTCTCATCTAGATGCCCTCCAAGGCAGGGGCCACCAGGGCCACAGGAGGGAGCACCAGGCTGCCACAGACCATCTTCCTTTACCACACTGACTCACAGAGTGTCCTTGGGTAGATCACTTATCCTTTGGGCTACAGGCCTCCTTGGCTGTCTGAGCTGAGGGACCCATTTGGTGATTGCACAGACCTCTCCAGCCCTGACAGTTGGCCATATGCACACCACCCTCTCCAGCATGTGTTTCCCATTATAGGTTATTAGGGAGTTGGCATAGAAGCTATTTATACTTTCAGTCATTATCACCTCTTAGGGTAATGAACTCCAGAGGTTGTTACCCAGTATGCAAAGTAGGACAGCCTTGTGTTTATTCTCACTTCTCTTTTGAGCTCTGGATAGGAGAAGGAAGCTCCCCCACCCTGGTGTCCCTGGATCTGGGATTGGCCATGCTCTGTCCATTTCCCAGTTTTCCATACTTTGTTGAGACTTCCTCTGGCTGCCTCCTCTCCATGCTGGAGACGCACGTGAAAGTCCACTTTCACAGTACTCACTCCTGCTCTTTCAGCACAGAAGGTGTGGCTCTCTACTGGGTGGTGAAGAAGAGGGAAGAGAATGACAAGTATTGAGGCCCTGTTATGTTTGGGCACTTTATATTTATTGGATAGTTTAGTGCTCAAGTGGCAGCCTCCACTTTCCTGGCTTTGTAACTTCGGACAGATTATTCAACCTTGCTGAGCCTTATTTTTCTTGTCTATTCAGTGAAGATAATAAAACCTACTTCCTTGGGCAGTGGTGTGGGTTAACTAGAATAATGTCTATATAATGCTTGGCAGAGCTAGTACATGGCCAGTGCTTGAAAGAAGTCGGCTCTTATTGCTTCACGTGATCACACTACCACTGCTCTCCAAGGTGATATTGTCCCCATATTACAGATGAGAACCAGAAGCTCAGAGAGTGGAACAGCCTGCCTCTTTGCACGCAACTGCAAAGTGATAAAGCTGGGATCAGAAGCCAGGGTTTATAGTTGGTGTGTCATTGAGTAAATTACTTAATCTCTTGGGGCTTCAGTTGCTTCATTGGTAAAATGGGGATAACCTGCCCTGCTTACCTCAAAGGGCTATTTATGTGGATCAGTCAGATAAGAACAGGGATGTGAAAGTGCTAGGTAAACTGCCAATACCAGTTACCTAATAGTTACCATTTGTGGGTCACTCACCAGGCTGGACCCTTATATACATTTATTCCGTGTTGCTGCTCTGTAAAATACAAGGTCTGTATTATGGTCTTGCTTAAAGATGAAGAAGTTGAGGTAAAATATTTTGCCCATGGTCTCCCAGCTAATAGCCTAGGTTGGTTGACTTCAAAGTCCCCACTCTGCTCATTCTTCCCCACTCCTCGCCTGACCTCCTCATGGGTGAAATGAGGCGGGTCAGTCCTGTGGTCTGTGACTTCAGGTTTTCAGCTTGGGGTGTATTTCTTTTTGGGCTGGCTAGGGGAGTGAGGCTTAGGAGAAGGGGGGTAGACTGGTTCCTTGAGACCAAGGTGTATCTTTTCACCATAGGATAAAGGTGGCATGGGAATGGGCACCACAACTGGCTGAGTCTGTCAACCCAGAGTGGCTGAGGTATACTTGGGCAGAAAGCAGAAGTCTTGAAGGACAAGGGGAGAGAGAGCCGCAGCCTTTGGTCTCAGTGGTCTTGAACTAGTCTTGACCCTCTGAGCTCTTGGAAGCCTTCAGCCTATGGGTCTGGGGAGAGGGCTAGGGAATTGGGAGCCTACAGATAATGGAGGCAGCAGAGTGTCAATGTTGCCTTGGGCAACCCTTGGATGCCCACCTTTGTCTGCTCTGTGCCTCTCGCCCTCAGGGGACGGGATGGCTAGCAAACAGCAGATTGCCCAGGTTGCCATCTCCAGCTGAGGTTGTGCTTGCAAGCTATGCCCATCCAGGTGCAGGCCTCACTGAACATTTGCTGTGTATGGGCAGGCCACTCTGGGGCACTCAGAACACTGGGGCCTTGGCTCCAGGAACTTTGGGCCAGAGATAGAGCCACCCATCCACATCTGGAGAAGGGCCTCATTTCACCATAGCCTTCCCAGAAGAGTCAGAGCAGCACATGAGTCACTGTGGCAGAGGGAAACCCACTTGTTAGCTTTGTGACTTTGTACAAGTCATCCACCGTCTCTAAGTGGATCAAGTTTCTTATGGCACATATGGAAATAATACTCTATGAGAGATCCACCTCACTGGGCTATTAGGGAGACAAAGTTGCTGTAGGCAGCAGTGGCTAACCCAGAATGCGACGCATGGGATGAGAATGTGATGTCATGGTGAAAACCAAGCAGGTACCTGTTAAGCACCTGTAAAGTATGTGGTGGGGACAACAGAAAAAGTTCAAGATCTGGGCCAGTTAAGGAAGGTGTAATGCTGAGCAATGTGAAGAAGTGGGAATGAAGTGCTCATTTCATATTTCATGTCTTGACCCATTAACGAGTCGGTGCTGAAATCTGTTTTAGGGGGTGTGACCAGCATTAACAAAAATGCAATAGACTTAGAATAATATAAAATTGAACCAAAAATATCAAAGTGCATTAGATACACACATATATACAGATATTTTTATACATACATACATATATATGTATGTGGTCTCAGTATAAAATGTATTTCCTACTGTGGGTTTCAGTTTAAGAGTTTGGGAGGTAGTGTTCCAAGTCAGGATGAAGGTCTTCAGGTCGGAGGACAATTAGTGAGATCTGGGCAGGCATGGAGGCGAGGGCTTGATCTGTGGAGGCTGAGGAGTTTAGTGCAAAGGTCAAGAGCATGGTATGTGGAGTCAAGCAGGCCTGGGCTTGAGTCCCAGCTCTGCCACTTACAGCTGTCAGCTATGTGGTCTTGAACAAGTCCCTTAACCTGACTTAGTCTTGGATTCTACTTCTGTAAATGGGGGTGATGATATTATAGTAAGGTTATCATGAAATTTACATTTAATGTATATAAAACATTTAGAAGAAATTGGTAAGTAATAAATGATATACAATTTGTAACTACTATTGCTACTGTTGCTACTGTTACTATCATTGTTGAAGTTACGGTTTTAATTGTTATATTGGGCTCTGAAGGGTCATTGTGGCTTGGAGAGGGGAGTAGAAAGGGTATTGCAGGTAGGATGGGTGGATGACAAGGGATAAGCATGTGTGTGCCTAGTATGAGAGGGATCTAGCTGACAGTGGTGTAGCCTCAGAGCAGAGTGTTGAGACTATAGGTAAAGGTGCCAGGAAAATTTTGGCATTACTTGGGGAAGAAAGCTTTAATAGTAGAAACTGTTCAACAATAGGGTGGCTTCACCTGGAGGTAATGAGGCCCCATCCCTGCAGGAGTTCAAGCAGAGCCTGGGCAGCTAGAGACTGTTTTCACTGGGCTTTATTGGTTGCTGAGACTCCCTCAGACCACCTGAAAAAGAGGGGTTTTCTGAAGGGCAAGTGAGGCCCTCAGAACCTGGTGCATCCCCCACGGGCCATTTGGTCCTTTATACTGGGTCAGCTTCCCTCTCTAGCAACTGTGGCTCATGCTCTCCCTCCACTGCCAGGACCTCTATGCCATCACACTGTTTGCAGGAACCACTCCTGACCCCCCACCCCCTTCATCTCACAGCTCCTTTCTGGGCATCGTTTGAGGGTTGGTTCACAAGGCAGGCTGCCCAAACATAGGGAAACTGAGACTCTGAGAGGGAAAGGGACGTGCCTGTTGTGGAAGGGATTCCTTTATTAGACAGTGGTTGGATCAGATGCCTTCTGATATCCTGACTGATTAGATAGAAGGATTTGTGAACCTTCTGAGTTTTAAAAGATGAATAACCTGCAACTTTTCAGGAACACATCATGTGCATAAAGATAAGTCTACCTACAGTTAGAGGACTCAAATTAGAAAGCATGTGATGTGCTGAGTGCTGGATACAGCCAGACCTCCACTGTCTTCCTTTTCATCATTTCCAGGTGGATTCAACTCCTGCTGATAGACGAAAAGCCAATTCAGATGCTGATATTTCCTCAAAAATTTTCCAATTAAGGTTTTAAAAATCAAAACTGATCTTTCAATTGGTGGGGTTTTTTGGTTTGTTTCTGAGAAGGTCTTGCCAAACCAGTGGTGTAGCTTAAATCAGTGGTATCTTAGAATCCAGGAAATATGGTAGTTTATTTTGTACCCTATTGAAATGCCAGTTTGAGGTTTGATGTTGGGGCTTCGAAACTGCCAAAGCTCTTATCTGGCATCATTTAAAAGAACACTAAACTTTAACATGTTCCTCTGTGTATCTGCAGTTGGGAGAATGGGTATCTTCAAAGCCCTATATTAAGATCTTACCAACAAAGATACTCGAGAATTGAGGTGTCATATGAGCTTGTATTAAATCACATGAGGGGAGCGGATGTAGCTCAGTGGTTGAGCGCCTGCTTCCCATGTACAAGGTCCTGGGTTCAATCCCCAGTATTTCTGGGGGAAAAAAATCACAAGAGAATTCTTTGGAAACTTTTAAGCCAAAGTGAAAGCCTCTTTCTCTGTGAGCCCCAGTTTTCTCATCTGTGTGATGGAGGGATTGGCTCAGATGTTATCTCCATCCATAACTGCCAGAACTTCCTGTTGACTTTTGTAGACACCGTTT
Organism: Cabassous unicinctus; assembly: GCA_029593785.1. Lineage (NCBI taxonomy): Eukaryota > Metazoa > Chordata > Mammalia > Cingulata > Chlamyphoridae > Cabassous > Cabassous unicinctus. Next base: position 7,357 of record JAQZBX010106287.1, read on the forward strand.
CGCGTAGTTAACTTGAAGGCTCATCCCAGACTTGTTGCATAAGTCAGTGTATTGTAGATGGTGGGAGGCAGCATGGTGTGGGCCTTTGTTTTCCGTTCCTGGGTGTTTGGGGGTTGCCTGGAAATGCCCCTTTCTAAATTACCTACCCTAAAGGCTTGATCCCTGCTCTTCTCCTACTAGGGAGGGAAGAGAAGAGAATGTCCTTGTGACCTGGTTCTGCCTCTGGGTTGTGAGAGGAGCAGCGGTTCAAGAGGGGGTGGCTTGAGTCAGTGTGTCTAGGGGCCCGTTTGCCCTAGGCTATAGAGCCTTCTCAGCTGCTGAGCTACCAGGCTGTTCTCAGGCCTGTGCAGTTCCCCAGATAAAGCCCACTGAAGGAAGAGCTCTGCCCTTCTGTGTCTCTGAGGCCCCAGCCCTGCAGGGCCCCTCCCTCTGCTCTTCCAACCAGTAAAAGTCACAGCAGCTCATTTCCTTCCTGCAGAGAGAGAACCGAGGCATGCATGGGCCAAGCCCTAGTCCCACAGTGTCCTGGGCTGAGAGCCTCCTCAGAGCTGCCTTGAGTGCCACCCCCGCTCCTTTCTGGGAGGTCAGGCAGGATTGAGTGTGGGCTCTTGGCTAGGACATGACTTGGATTTAAATCTAGGTTTTTCCACTGATTTGCTGTTTTACTTGAACACGCTACCCTCTCTAGCCCTTGCTTTATCTCTTTGAGCCCCTGTGTCCTCATCTGTCATTAATATTTTATGTTGTTAATACTATCAGTTACTTTTTTAATTGAACAAAAATACATAAGAAAACACAGAAAAAGAAATTTAAAAGAAATTTAAAAATTCATAATTCACCACTTTGAAATACTTTTTTTTTAGGAGGCACCCGGGAAATGAACCTGTGAGCTTGTATGTGGGAAGCAGGTGCTCACATACTAAGCTACACCTGCTCCCCTGAAATCCTTTTTTTTTATTTTTTGAGTTACAGGGGCCGGGGATTGAACCCTGGACCTCATATACAGGAAGCTAGCACTCAACCACTGAGCCACATCAGCTCCCCTGAGTTAGTTTTTTCATTTGCTTGCTTGTTTGTTTTTTTTGTTTTTAGGAGGCACTGGGAACCTAACCTGGGACCTCCCATATGGGAAGCAGGCACTCAACCGCTTTAGTCACATCCACTCCCACCTGAAATACTTTTAAAGATTTATTTATTTCTCCCCACGCCTTTGTTGTTTTGCACTCGCTGTCTGCTCTCTGCGTCCATTCGCTGTTTGTTCTTCTGTGTCTGCTTGTCTTCTCTTTAGGTGGCACTGGGAACTGATCCTGGAACCTTCTGGAGTGGGAGAGAGGCACTCAATCTCTTGCGCCACCTCAGCTCCCTGGTCTGCTGCATCTCTTATTGTCTCTCCTCTCTGTCTTTTTGTTGTGTCATCTTGCTGCGCCTGCTCTCCGCGCGGGCCAGCACTCTGCATGGGCCAGGCTCTCCACTCAGGCCAGTTCGTCTTCCCCAGGAGAACCTGGGCATCAAACCTTGGACCTCCTATATGGTAGACGGGAGCCCAATCGCTTGAGCCACATCTGCTTCCCTGAAATACTTTTAAAAGAGAGAGAATGAGTATGTGTGTATGAAGAGAAGGGCACACATACTTTTTTTTTTAAAACCAACATTGCTCTGTAGGCTAAATAAGAAAGCTGCCTAGCCTACAAATGTTAGTCTCCTCTTTGCCCCTCAGAACTAGGTGAATTCTTGAATTCTTGGGTGCTCCCTCCTTGGAGAAGCCCACTCACTTGATGTGCCCCCTGGCTAAGCCTGCCTCAGCCTGCTTTGGTATCACCTGCCTTCTTGGGGTTGGTCTTGATACTGAGATTTTCTCCACTGTAAGCACCCACTAGAATGTCAGTGGTAGTCACGGGAGTACTTCGCTGTGACCTGCCCAGAGACCTCGTCTGGCAAAAATGGCTACTCAGTAAATAGATGTTGAGTACATCCAAGAGGTAGTGTTAAGGCTTTGAAGTGTGTGTAGGATTTTTGGTAGGTGGAGACAACTTGGGGAGTATTACAGCCAAGAGACCGGTGTGAGCAAAGGTTGAGAAGTGGGAAACGGCCAGGGCGTAATTGGGGAAACTCTGAGTAACTGGTTTTGCTAGAGTGAAGAGGTGAGCATGTTCTTTATATCCTTGTTTGGCTAGTTTTTGTGTTCAGCCCTGCTCCCTGCACACAGGCCCTCTGAGGAGGCTCATTTCCTGGGCATCCACAGATGAAGATACTTGGGCCTCTGCCCCTGAGAGACATGGTGGCCCCTGGCCCCTTGGTACATTGCGGGGTGGGTACTTGAACCCGGTGTCTCTCTGGCCTGTGCCTTCCTGGTGGGGGGCAGCATTACCTCCCATCTGCCTTAGGGAGTTCATGGGTTAGCATTTCCCAAGGCGACTGCATGGGTGGGAGACAGGGAGGAATGGAGGCCCAGCCAGGCTGGTGGCTGGGCCCTAAGCCAGGGCCTTTGCTTCTCTTGGCACCTCTGACTGGCCCTGCCCTCTGCTCCACAGGCTGGAGGAAGTCCCCCTGGAGGTGCTGAGGCAGAGAGAGTCCAAGTGGCTGGACATGCTCAACAACTGGGACAAATGGATGGCCAAGAAGCACAAAAAGGTGAGGGGGCCTAGGCCTTGGGCCTTGAGCTGGGAGTTGGCACCTGGAAAGGAGGAGGCAAAAGGAGGAACTCATCAGTTTGGGGGAGCAGGGCTTCTCCAACTGCCAGGCTGCCTTAGGTGCCCCCCATCTGCCATCTCTGAAATGGGGAACAGAAGCCAGCTGAAGGGCAGGCCCCAACCTTGACTCAGGCCCTCGTAGATGACTTTAAAGTCACTTTTAGCTGAAAGCCTTTATAGGCAGCTTTTCTCCAGCCTTCCTTGGAGAAGTCCTTAAGTATTGTTTACCTTTCAGGGAGGACTTTATAATATTAATAATAGCTAATGTGTGTTAAACATTTGCAGTGTGTCAGGAATTTGTCTTAGATAATCCTTACAACACTCCGATAGGGCTGGTAGTAGTAGTGGCCCCACTTTATGGATGAGGCATAGATTAAATGATCCGCAGAATTGAGATATGAGCCCCGGCAGTCTAACATCAGAGCCTGCACTTTTAACCACCAAAATAAGGTGCCTTCTTCACCCTCTAGATAATTTGATGAAGTCTCTCTTGCCCTACTGGCCAAAGCAAAAGGAAAGAAAAGTCACCTCACATTTGAATAAGATCTCATAGAAATGGTCTTTTTTTTTTTTAAGTCGGGCTGTCTTAGGCACTAGTTCTGTCCTATATAGAAGCGTCCTTGTCCACCCCCCTTAAGCGCACATGGCAATGCCCCTTAGCTACCCTCTGTAGGGTCTAGGCCTCCCTGGCTTAGAGGGACTCTAGCT
>JAQZBX010106288.1:0-10763 GCA_029593785.1 Cabassous unicinctus
TAATTTGAACAGCTGAACTCTAGTTATTGCTTGTATCATAATCATGTATATACACTCCACCTTGCTTCTGTTCTGGTGGCTTCCTCTGCTAAGAATACCCTGTCTCATTTCTTCATTTCCCTGTAAGACCTTTCTTATAAAGTACCTTTTCATCCTGTAAACTCCTCTAGTTAATGCTGGAGATGCCTTTCCTTTGTCTTTATGCTTTTTTATGATTTATATTAATATACAAGCTGTTTATATGAAAATGTACATTTTATAAATTGGAAATAATTCTCATAACTTTGAGATAAAAACTTTACCTTGTAGAGTGCCTATCTAAACTTTAATCATTTTATGTGATTGATGATGAAGACACTGAGGACATAAATTTTCTTGAGATATGAAATTTATCTTATTTAAAAGAAATAATTTGGTCTTATTGCTTGCACAAAATTTTTCTGATGTCTAGACATCTGATTACTATGGTAGTTTACTCAGATGCCCAATTTCTTTCTCTTTTGTAAGGTTTTAGTGGTGGGAGGTTGTGTGTTAACTGCTGTGCTTTGATTTTTATTTCAATCTGGATCATTAGGATTGTCCCTGTTAGTTGTTCAAAAACGGGTTCTGGATCCAGTAATGGGTTGCAGATCCACTTCCTAGTGCCTTGAGGAGGAAGTATCAGGGTAAACTCAACATCATAATCAGATGCCTAGACATCAGCAAAAAATTATGAGCCATACTAAGAAAATAGAAGACACAGCACAAGAAAAGGAAGAGATGCAGATTTGAGAGAACTAATTAATAAGATGCACACAAATTTACAAAATCTAATTAATGAGTTGAAAGACAATATAGCTAAAGAGATAAATAACATCAAGAAGACATTTAGGAAGCACAAATAAGAATTTGAAATCCTGAATATAAAAGTAACAGAGCTCATGGGAATGAAAGACACAATATATGAGATCAAAAACATATAGACATAAAACAGCAGACTCGAGATGATGGAAGAAAGAATAGTCATATGAAAGCCATAACATCTGAAATTGAAGAGACAACAGACAGAAAAAAGAATGGAAAAATTTGAGCAGTGAATCAGAGAGTTGAATGACAACATGAAACACAACAATATATCTGCCATGGGAGTTCTGAAAGGAGAAAAGAAGGTAAAAGGGGCAGAAAGAGTATCTGAGGAAATAATAGCCAAAAATCTTCCAACTCTCATAAAAGAAATGAACTTAAAAGTCCAAGAAGTACATTGAACCCCAATCAGAATAAATCCAAATAGACCTACTCCAAGATACATATTATGCAGAATGTCAATTCTCAAAGATAAAGAGAAAATCCTGAAAACAACAACGTGAAAGCAAAACATCACATATAAGGGACATCCAGTAAGACTTAGTGTGGATTACTCATCAGAAATCATGGAGGTGAGAAGACAGTGGTATGATACAATTAGGATACTGAAAGAGAAAAACTACCAGCTGAGAATTCTTTATCCAGCCAAATTGTCCTTCAAATATGAAGGTGAGTATAAAATATTCACAAACAAGCAGAAAATAAGATAGTTCATAAAAAAGAATCACCTTTTACAAGAATTATTAAAGTAAGCCATAGAGACTGAAAGAAAAGAACAAGAGAGAACGAGGCTTGGAGGAGAGTACAGAAGAAAGAATAGCAGGAAGGATAACCAAAAGAGTAAAAAGACAGATGAAAATATGATATGACATATGAAAACCAAAGAATAAAATAGTGGAAGCAAATAATGCATTTACAGTAATATTATTGAATGTGAATGGATAAAACTCCACAATCAAAAGACAGATGGTGACAGAATGGCTAAAAAAACATGAGCCATCCATATGCTGCTTAAAACAGACTCACCTTAGACTGTGGGATACAAACTGACTGAAAATGAAAGGCTGGAAAAAGATACTCCAAGCAAATAGTAACCAAAAATGAACAGGGATAGCTATACTAATATTGGACAAAACACACTTTAAATGGAAAAATGTTATAAGAGATACAGAAGACCATTATATATTAATAAAAGGGACAATCCATCAGACATATATAACAGTCAAAAATATCTATGCACCTAACCAGGGTGCCCCAAAATACATGAGGCCGAACTGAAGGGAGAAATAGACATCTCTACAATAATCAGAGACTTCAACACACCATTCACATCATTAATTAGAATAATTAGACAGAAGATTAACAAAGAAACAGAGAACTTGAAAAATATGATAAATGAGTTAGACTTAACAGACACATACAAAATGTTGCATCCAAACTCAGAGGATTATACATTCTTCTCAAGTGTCCATGGATCTTTCTCCAGGATAGACCATGTGTTAGGGCACAATGCAGCTCTCAGTAAATATTAAAAGATTGAAGTTACACAGGGCACCTTCTCAGATCATAATGGAATGAAACTGGAAATCAATAATAGACAGGATAAAGGTAAATTCACAAATGTGTGGAGGCTGAACAACACACTTCTAAATAATCAGTGGGTCAAAGAAGAAATTGCAAGTGAAATCATTAAATATATTGAGACAAATGAAAATGATAACACAACTTATCAAAACCTGTGGGATAGAGCAAAGGCAGTCTTGAGGGGGAAATTTATAGCCCATAACACCTATATTATAAAAGAAGAAAGAGCTAAACTTGAAGGTTTAACTGAACAACTAAAGAAACTAGATAAAGAATGCAAACCAATCCCAAAGCAAGCAGAAGGAAAAAAATAATAATAAAGATTAGAGCAGAAATAAATGAAATTGAGAACAAAAATACAAAAGAGAAAATAAACAAAACCAAAAGCTGATTCTTTGATATCAATAAAATTCACAAACCCCTAACTAGACTAACAAAGAAAAAAAAAGAGAATATGATAATAAACACAATCAGAAATGAAATGGGGAAATTACAACTGACCCCACAGAAATAAAAAGGATCATAAAGGATATTATGAGAAACTATGGCAACAAACTAGATAACCTGGATGAAATGGACAAATTCCTAGAAATGCAAAAACAACCTACACTGATGCTACAAGAAATACAATAACTTAACAAACCAATCACATTTAAAGAGATTGAATCTGTCATCAGAAATCTCCCAACAAAGGATCAAATGGCTTCACAGGAGAAAAGTCCAGGATCAAATGGCTTCACTGGAGAATTCTACCAAGCATTATGAAAAGAATTAACACCAATCCTGTTTAAACACTTCCAAAAAATTGAAGAGATAGGAAAATTACCCAACACATTTTATGAAGCCAAAAATCACCCTAATACCAAAATCAGATAAAGACACTACAAGGAAAGAAAATTATAGACCAATGTCTCTAAAGAACATAGATGCAAAAATTATCAACAAAATATTTGCAAATTGAATCCAACTGTATATCAAAATACTTATACATCATGACCTAGTGAGATTTATTCCTAGTATGTGAGGCTGGTTCAATGTAATATGCTATATAAATAAGTTGAAGGATAAAACAACAACACATGATCATTTCAATCTATGCAGATGCAGAAAAGGCATTTGACAAAATCCAGCATCCCTTCTTGATCTATGAAATGAGTTCAGCAAAGTGGCAGGATTCAAAATCAACATGCAAATATCAGATATGTTTCTCTGTACTTCTGCTGCATAATCTAAGGAGGAAATCAGGGAAAATATTCAATTTACAATAGCAACAAAAAGACTCCAATACAATGGAATCAATTTAACCAAAGAAGTACAGAACCAGTATGCAGAAAACTACAAAACAATGCTAAAATAAATCAATGAAGACCTAAACAAATGGAAAAATTTTCTGTGTTCAGGGATTGGAAGACTAAATATTTTGAAGATGTCAATCCTACCCAAACTGATTTATAGAATCAATACAATACCAATCAAAATTCCAACAGCCTTCTTTACAGAAATAGGAAAGGCAAATACCAAATACATTTGGAAAAGAAAAAGTGCACCTGAATAGCCAAAAACATTCTTAAAGAAAGAACATGGGAGGAATTTCACTGCCTGAACCTGAAGCATATTACAAAGCTACAGTTGTCAAAACAGAATGTTACTTTCATAACGATAGACATTTTAATAAGTGGAATAGAACTGAGATTCCAGAAATAAACCCTCACCTCTATGGTCAACTAGTTTTGGATTCTAAAATATTGTATCATTAAATAATATTTAATGCATGACACAATGCCAAGTTAATGATTCTAAACTGTACTTAATAAACTATTATTAGCAATCAGTTACAACATATTTAGACTATTTTTTTTTATATCTTTGTCCTACTATCAATTTACTGGTGAATATTACATTTAAAGAATTAAAAATAACTGTAGCAGATATTATTCAATATTGTTGATAGTCATATTTGGAAATGTTTGTTTATTTAAAAAATCTGTGAGTGTTGTTTAAGTTATCGTCTACAGGGAAATGGATGTGGCTCAAGCAATTGAGCTCCCATCTACCACATGGGAGGACCCTGGTTCAGTTCCGGGGGCCTCCTGAAGAAGACAGCAAGCTGGTGCGACAGTCAGGCACAGCAAGTTGATGCAACAAGATAATGCAACAGGAGACACAGGAAGATAAAACATAAAGAAAGACACAACAAAGCAGGGAATGGAGGTGGCTCAAGTGATTAGGGGCCTCTTTTCCACATCAGAGGTCCTGGGTTTGGTTCCCGGTGCTTCTTAAAAGTAAACACAGAAGATGAACAGACACAACAAGTGCAAATGATGAGGGAATGGGGAGAAATAAATAAAATAAATCTTTTTTTTTAAAAAAGTATAGTCTACAGAAACTAGTTTTGCTTTTGTTTATATATGAAAGAAATTTACACTCACAAGTATTTGAAGTATTGTATAAAGAAAATTTCTTATTTACTTATTAACAATTAATAATGACATCCAATATATAATTGGTGTTTCCATTTCAGACAATTTGGGATTTGGGATACTTCTGGAGGTTACTTGAAAGTGCTTGGTAAATGACTGTTTCAAATGCTGAAATAATGCTTCTTATGTATTTATTCTTCTCATTATGAATATATATGAGATATATATATATAATAGGGGACCTATATATGTATGTATACCTACTCTTAGTGAAATTAACATTGTAAAAGAATCCTTCTATGAAAAAAATTTACTCACTTATATAATTTATATATGAACATACATAAATAATAAGTGTAGAGCAAAATTTATGAAATTACAAAACAAATATGCATATCATAATCTAGCACTCCCATACATCTCCCCACCAACAACTTGCATTGTTGGTGAAAATTTTTTGCAAACTATGAAAGAATTTCATCAAAATATTATTATATTTATTTATTATTATTATTAACTATAGCCCATATGTTACATTTGGTGTATTTTTCTCCCAACACACCCAATTATTAACACCCAATATTAGTATTATGTATTTGTTATCATTCATGACAGAATTTCTCATATTCGTCCTGTTTACCACAGTCCATCTTCCACCAAAGGATTATCTGTTTTATCCAATCTCATTCTTTGTACAATTCATTCAAAGTCTAAACTCGTGGCTCTCATTTGCAAAACAGATTTGTGCTGTTATCACCTCAGTCAATTTTAGAACATTTTGATTATTCCAAAAGGAAAAATTCCCTATACCCTCATACTCATATTAATGTCCCTAAGAATTGAAACAATATCTTCTTACTATTGCTGCAAAATATTACAATATTATGGTTAGCTATCATCCATAGGTTACATTAGTTGTAATTTTCCCGTGTCATTATATTCTTAGCAATTTTAAAAGAAGAGCACTCATATTTATACTATTAACCACAGTCTTCACCCACCACAATAATCGCTATGTTATGCATTACCTAAATTGTTCTCAAGTTTCCTTTCAATTGACATTTACATCAACAGACTACCTCTTTCAGTCATGGTCATATTTGTAAACCATTGGTGTTAATTATTCTCACTTGATTTGTTATTATCAACTCTATTCATTTCTATACTTTTATAATTAAACTTAAAAATAATGTTACATACATTAAACATCCATTGTCATTCTCAATTCACATTCTATTGTCTAGTAACTTGTACTCTAGAGATTACCTCTGTGAGTTTACTCATCATATTATTTCATATTAGTGACACCATACAATATTTTGTGTCTGGCTTATTTTACTCAATATAATATCCTCTAGGTTCATCCATGTTGCATATGTTTCCGAATTTCATTTCTTCTTACAGATGAATAGTCTTCCATTTTATGTATATACCACATTTTGTTTACCCATTCTTCAGTTGATAGTCACTTGGGCTAGTGTCATATTTTAGCAATTGTGAATAATGCTGCTATGAATATCGACATGCAAATGTCAGTTTGTGTCCTTGATTTCTGTTCTTCTGAATATGTTCCTAGTAAAGGTATTGCTGGATCACATGATAGTCTACATTCAATTTCTTGAGGTATTGCCAAACTGCCTTCCACAGAGGCTGAACCATTTTACATTCCCTCTAAGAGTGAAGGAGTGTTCCTGTTTCTCCACAGCTTTGTCAATGTAGCCAAGGGTTTGTCGATTTTGTTAATCTTCTCAAAGAACCAACTTTTGGTTTTGTTGATTCTCATTATTTTTTATTGTTGTTTTCTTACTTTCATTTATTTCTGCTGTGATCTTTATTATTTCTTTCCTTCAGCTTGGTTTTGGAATAGCTTATTCTTCTTTTTCTATTTCCTCCAGTTTTGTAGTTAGTTCTTCGAATTTAGATCTTTCTTCTTTTTTTAATGTAAGCCTTGAGGGCTATAAATTTCACTCTCAGCACTGCTTTGCTGTATCCCAAAGATTTTCATACGTTGTGTTCTCATTTTCATTTGTCTTAAGATACTTACTGAATTCCCTCACAATTTCTTTTTTGACCCACTGATTATTTAAAAGTGTACTGAAAGTCCATTTATTTGAATTTTCACTTTTTCCATACATTACTGATTTCCAGCTTTACTCCACTATAATCAGAGAAAATCTTTTGTTTAATTTCAATCTTTTTAAATTTACTGAGACCAGTGTTGTGAGGAAACATATGGCCTATATTTCTCAGGGTTCTCTAGGGAAACAGAATCAACAGGAGACATCTGTAAATAGTATGAGATTTTATAAGAGTCTCCCAAGTGGGACTGTAGGGATGCACAAGTCCAGTTTCCAAAGGCACACTACAAACCAGGGACTCCTATGAAATTCCAATGAATGTCCTTGATGTGTTTCCAGGAAATGTTGGCTGTCCAAAGATGAGCTGGGAAATTCTCTCTGAAGGCTGAAATCACTGCCTTTTTTAAGGCATTCAACTGACTGGTTAAAGCATCACTCATTGCTGATGGCAATCTTCCTGGTTGATGTAGATGTAATCAGCTGTCTATGCAGTAAACTCACTGGTAACTAAAGTCCATAAATGTCCTTATATTACAATTAGCACAGTGCTTGCTCAGCCAAGCAACTGAGCACAATTACCTGGTTGAGCTGATACATAAGCCTAACCATCACATGGTCTATTTTGGAGAAGGATCCATGAGCGTTTGAAAATACTATATCCTGCTGTTTTGGGGTGTAATTCTCTATAAATGCCTGTTAGATCTAGTCCTTTTATCATATTATTCAAGCTTTGTGTTTCCTTATTTACCTCCTGTGCAGATATTATATCCAGTGTTGAGAGTAGTGTATTGAATTCTTCAGCTACTATTGATGAGACATCTATTTCTCCCTTCAATTTTGCCAGTGCGTTTCTCATGTTTGTTGGTGCACCCGGGTAAGGTACATAAATATTTATTATACTTAGTTCTTCTTGGAGAATTAATCCTTTTATTAATATATAACGACTTTCTTCATGTCTTGTAAGAGTTTTACCTTTAAAATCTATTTTGTCTGTTATTAATTTCTCTTCTCCAGTTCATATTTGGTTATAATTTCTGTGGAATATCTGTTTCCAATGTTTCACTTTCAACCTGGTGGTTTCCTTGCTTCTTAGTTGAATCTCTTGTAGACAGCATATATATGGCCTCTATTTTTTTATCCATTCTGTTAGTCTGTACCTTCTGATTGGGGAATTCAATTCATTAACATTCAATGTTATTACTGTAAAGGCATTACTTACTTCATCCATTTTATCCTTTGGCTTTCTGTTATTGTATCTTACTACTGGCTGTCTTTTTACCCTTTACTTTACTATTCCTAATAATCTTCAGTTTGTACTTTTCTCCAAGTTTCTCACCCTTGTTCTTTCCTTTCAGGCTCTAGCACTCTTTTCATTATCTCTTGAAGTTCTGGCCTTTGGGGGATAGACTCTCTCAGCTTTTGTTTGTCTGTGAAGACTTTAAACAGACCCTCATTTTAAGGACTGTTTTGCCAGATACAGACTTCTTGGCAAGCAGTTTTTCTCTTTCAGAACCTTAAATGCATCATATCTCTTTCTTTCTGTCTCCATGGTTTTGCATGAGAGGTTGGCACTTTATCTTATTGAGGTTCCTATATATTTTATGCTTTGCCTTTCTCTTGCTACTCTCAGAATTCTCTATTTCTGGTGTTTGTCATTATGAATAGTATGTTCCTTAATGTAGACTTATTTTGATTTATTTTGTTTGGTGTGTGTTGTCCCTTTTGGATATTGATATTTATGTCTTTCATAAGAGTTGGGGAATTTTCAGTCATTCCTTCCTTAAATATTCTTTCTGCCCCATTTCTGTTCTTCCTTTCCTGGGACACTGATAACATGTATGTTCACATTTTCACTTAATTCCCTGAGACTCCATTCCTTTTTTTTTTCTTTTCCTTTCTGTTCTCCTATCTTTTGAAGTTCAGATGTTTTATACCTGATGTCATTAATTCTGTCTTTCATCATTCAAATCTGCTGTTATATGCCTCTATAGTATTTTTAATTTCTTCCATTGAATCTTTAATCACCATAAGCTCTGTTACTTTTTTGTAGGGTTTCTAATCATTTTTTATTTCCTTGCTGTGGCTTCTTAATATCGTTTATCACTTTAGTCAAACTTTCCTTCAACTCTTACAATTGATGTAGTAATTGTGTGAATATCATTGATTGGTTGTCTTAAATCCTGTGTCTAATTAGTATATTTGATTGGTTAATTTGTCTGGGTTGCCTCTTCCTGTTTCTTAGTATAGATTGTAACTTTCTGCTGATCTCTAGGCATCTGAAAATGTTGGCAGATTTAGTCTGACAAGTATTTTCTCTGTCTTGCCAAGTTTTTTTTTTTTTTTTCCACAGCTCTTCTTTGATTTTTTATTCAACTTCTTCTGAGTCTTTAAAATTGTCCAGCTTAAGTTATCAGAACTGGGTCATGGTCTCAGTAATGTGTATGGGTGTTCTTCCAGGGGGTTGGGACAAGTTAGACCTAAAGTCGATTTTTTTTCCTCTCCGCTTCCTGGATGGCTAGCAGATAGTGCTTGTCGGTGATTCTTTCAACCTCTGCTTGTACTTGATTCTGGTCAGATCAGAGCCCATAATCAAAGCAGGTTCAGCTGGCCAAATTTACTAAAGAGAAACCACTCTCTGTCCTCCACCACAACCTCCTTCTTCTGAGGGAGGAAGACCTTTGTTTCCATCTCAATTGGCTGCAGTGAACCATGGGTTTTAAACAAGCTGTGTGCCTTGAAGGTGGGGAATGGATGCCATTCCCAGCTGCCAATAGGGCTGGTAACTCACTAGTTGTTTGTTAGGGTTCTTTATCTCTCTGTTCCTCAATATTCTGGATATTGTGCAGCACTGTCCTGGTCTGCTAACCTCCAAGAGTAGGTCCCTCTGACATATTTTTACCCTATTTCACTGTTTTTGTGAGAGAGTTGAGACCTGACTGCTTGCTCCAATGTCATCTTCCTGGAACCCTCCCCTGCTTTTATGGAAAGGCTTTCTAATATTAAGCCATAATCCATCAGGTGAATCTGAAATTGGTTTCTTTGTTATTATCAGAATTTCATGTAAAGAAATATAACAGTAAATACTTTTGTATCTATCTTAATGGATGCATAAAGTTTCATGAAATTTTTGTTTCAGAAGTATGCATTATTAAATTATAATATTGTTTCCCATTTCTTCCTTTTTTATTTTTCACTATGTGTCTTAATTTGAAAAAAAAGGAAATATGTTTGAAAAATCCTGTCTAAAGCAGCAGAATAAAATACATTCAATGAAGAAAATACACTTAATAGAATATTGATTGGACAATTGTACAGGTTTCTCGGTTTCTCTAGAATATATAGTATGAAATATATTGTAAATTATACTTCGGTTTATAACATGATTTCAGGAAAAAATAGTTATTTAAATACATGGCTATATTTTTCCTTTGATTATTCTATTATGCATTCTTTATTCCATTTTGAAAAATTAGAATTAATAATCCTAGAACATTATCTCAATTTAGAAATTTTATGACTACAGGAATTATTAAAAAAACTGTATAACACTTTGAGAAAATTGACCGAAAATTATGGCTCTTATTTTGAGTAAGTTTTGTTCTGTTATATGTCAATCAGAAATAATTTGCTAAAAATATATTACTCAATTGAAACCATGAATTTAATATTAAACTATTTTGAAATGATTTCTTTATTTTTAAGTGCCTGTCATCTACAAGTTATTTGCCCTAGAGGATGTTCTGTAGCTCTCAATCAGGGTCCAGCATATTTGTACTAAGACTTGCCCCATTTCTTCCCACTCCAAGTTAGAATTAAAATTCCATCATCTGTTCTTTCT
>JAQZBX010106289.1:0-10766 GCA_029593785.1 Cabassous unicinctus
AGAATAATCCATCAACAGGTAGAGAATATGCATTGGTAAGAAACACTAACCCATTACATCTAAATATAAATTATACACAAGTAGGATATACATAGAGTGATGTAAAAGAGAAAACTCTCCAGTTTTCAATTTGAAAAATTATGATTCCAATTAAGCAATTTTTGAAGAATAAAATTTACTTGTATATGCACAGTGCAGACAGAATAACATATTTTGATTGTTACTTTTTTACATACATTGCAACCAAACAGAATTGTATCTTGCATTTTTTCCACATGACAACATTTCTTGATACATTTTCATGTATCTTTATAAATTATTTGAAAATATTTGCATTATTCTCTTCAATGTATGAAATAATTTATCTAGCATCATCCTATATTGTTGGCATTTAGGTTGTATTTAATTTTTTGCCTCCATGAATATCCTCTTATGTAAATCTTTTTTATGGCCTTTGTAGATTTTGTATGTGCGGTAGAATATAAGATTCTTAAAAATAGGTCAAAGGCTGTGCATATGAACCTTTACTCTTGAAATTGAAACTTAGCCTAGTTTTATAGGGTGACTAAGAGTTGCCTCTAGAAGCCTCCCTGTTGCTCAAATGTGGCCTCTCTCTAAGCCAGACTTAGCATATAAATGCATTACCTCTCCCCAGCATTGGACATGACTCCCAGCGATGAGCCTCCCTGGCACTGAAGAAGTACTACCAAGCACCAACTAGCAACACAACTAGAAAAACACCTTGATCAAAAGGGAGAAAAGGTAAAGACAAATGGGTTTATATGGCTAAGAGACTTCAAAGTGAGTTAGGAGGTCATTCCAGAGATAATGCTTATGCATGTCTCAGCAGGATCTCTTTGACTGCCAAACTAGATACTACCCTAAATAGCAGGGCTCCTCAGGGCTCTGGAGACTTAGAGACACTATAGTCAGGGTAGATAGCTCAGGAGTTTGGTGCCTTGCCAGTGGACCCTACTTTGGAATTTATGCTCCCCAGAGTGACAGAGTTGGATTCAGTTGTGGTTTCCCTACACATGGCTCTTCTGTCCTTCTATTTGAACCTATATTTAGTACTAGAGTTGGTAGATTTACATCCAAGAGACTTAGAAATGCATAGAACTTATTTATTAAGGTGCTTCAAACACAGCATTACTGTATTACATTTTTGTTTCAGCTATGTGTGTGTATCTGTGTGTTTGTATATACATTCTAGGTCATCATGTAAAATGTGGATCACAGCTGAAAAAGTTTGAAAGCCTCTGTGCTGCATCATAATGCCTCTCTATATAACCACGCTCTTACCAGCATTGAAACTATTGGTTGAACCCACTTTTGTACATGAAATGTGTGTACCTCATCATAAGAAATAATTCCTAAATACCTCTGAAGTTATTAGAAATTTTTTTCTAAGATATGAAACCCTGTCCTTAATTTCTCAGAGTGAATTTTTCTAAGTGTCTCCATTAACCCCTCTAGATTCACTGTCCATCCTCTTCTCCCTTGTTCTGTGTTCTGGGGCAAGTGGGGGCAGGGGCTGATCTTCATAGAATGCATAAGTGGGGCTCCTTTGTCAAATTTAGCAATTTTAAATTTGAATTTTCTTTTAAAAAGTCTATGCTTTCTTGATTATGTGTTCTCCTCTCCTCCCCCACTTTGTTGGTTTTCTGATGGTATCACAGTAAACATTTTAAAACAATTCATTAATATCATTAAATATCCAGTCAGTATTTGAATTTCCTTTTGTCTCATAAATATCATACTTTTCTAATTGGTTCATTTGAAACAGAATCCAAATAAAACCCACACGTTGTGATCTGTTGATGTTTTTCAAGTCTCTTTTAATATATAGGTTCTCTCTCTTCTCATCATTGATTTGATGAAGAAATTGGACCATTAGTTCTCTAGAGTTTCCTTTCCATAGTTTGCATTTTGCTGATTACATCCATGTGGTACCATTTAACATCTTTCTTTTTCCTATAAATTGGTAGTATCCAATTGGATTTTAAAGTATCCAAAATCAGGATGTTTATTATAATCAATATCAAAAGAAACTTGCTGTCTTCTAGGCAGAGAAGTAAACTGTGATGAAGTCTTTGTTGCCTGGGCATGTGTGAATTTAATCACGCAAAAAGGAGGGGATTGATAATTTTGTTACTTTAGTTGAGTTTTTCACACGAGCAGTTTTTAAATTAAATTTGGAAATCTAATTGTAGCTAAAATGTCTTCAAAGATATGGCTCTGGAATTCAATTTTCAATTTAAAAATTTTAATTGAACTGAAAAGTTTTGTGAATACAGAACAACACTTAAGTAGAGTTGTGGAATACAAATTTACTATAATAAAATAAGAGTTCAGGGAAGCAGATATGGCTCAGGTGACTTCCACCTACACACATGGGAGGTCCATGGTTCAGATCCCGGTGCCTCCTAAAGAAGACAGTGAGCTGGCACAACGGGCAGGCATGGCAAGCTGACACAACAAGAGACACAAGAAGAAAAAGCGTGATGAGAGACACAACAAAGCAGGGAGCAGAGGTTGCCAGTGCTTCCTAAAGAAGACAGCGAGCTGGCGCGACAGGCAGGTGCAATGAGCTGGCGCAAAACAACATCATGCAACAAGACACTCAGGGAGGAAAAAACATGATGAAAGACACAACAAAGCAGGGAGCGGAGGTGGCTCAGACTATTAGGTACCTCCTTCCCACATTGGAGGTCCCAGGTTTGGCTCCCAGTGCCTCCAAAAGAGACAAGGAAGACGAACAGATATAGCAAGTGAAAAACACCAAGGGGGTGGGGAGAAATAAATAAAATAAAATAAATCTTTAAAAATAAATAAGAGTTCATAACAAGAAAATGCACAAACTTTCATATTTTCTTGTAAAGTAAAAACCAAGTTCTTTATAGGACTTAGTAGAGACAGATTTACACAAATAGAGATGTATTTCATTTTGTCAAGAGGCATGCAAAAGCATTACCAGTCTTATTCCAGGTAATTCCATTTAAAGGAAAAGGCATTGCCAAATCCTTTAGAGGAGATAATGGAATCCCCAAAGGTCAGCAAGGTTAGTGCCACAAATAATGAATGGTGCAGGATTCTCATTCAAGTGTCCAACATCTATCAAAAGCATCCAACAGACCTTAAGAAATTCTGTTTAATTTGTAGCAATACATAATTCAGTTAAGGAAAAAAATAAAAGTATATACTTAAGAAAATAGCAAATGAAATTTAAAAACTATAGCATTCTTTGAAAAATCTCAAACTCATATTCTACTTCCAAAGGAGCTATAACATTTGAAATTAAGAGCACAAGTCTGGAAAAGCTACAAATTACCATGATTCTATGCAACAAAACAACAAAAACATTTTCAATAGAAATCCCTAGACATTGATTTTTTTTTTTTACTTTTTATTTTGAAATACTTTAAAACTTACAGGATAGTTACAAATTTAATATACAAGCCCCATATAGAGAACTTCAACTTACCCATATCTCCTCAGATACCCAGATCCACCAGTATTAACATTTTGCCACATATGCTGTACCATTCTATCTATCCATCTATCCATTAATCTATCTTATCTATCCATTTATCTGTTTGTCATCTATCTATATATCTATCTGTCAATCCATTTTCTGAACACTTGATTGTAAGTGTATACATCCTGCTCCTTGGACACTTAATACTGCCATGTACATTTCCTTAGAACAAGGATATTCACTTATTTATCCACCTTAAGTACAGCTATCAAGTTAAAGAAATTTAACATTGATAAAAAGCTTACAGTCTGTTTTCCAATTTTTTCATATGTACCAATAATGTCCTTTTGAGCTTTTTCTCCACCCTTACTAGATCCTGTCCAGGATCATGTATTGCATTTAATTGTCATTGTGTCTTTAGTTGTTCTTTCTTTTCTTTTTCTTTTTCTTTCAATTTGTAGGAACATATATATGCCATAAACTTCCCCATCTCAACCACTTCCAAGCATACCATTCACTGGGATTAATCACATTCACGATATTGCAGTACCCCCATCTGCTTCTGTTACTAAAACTTAGCCATCTCCCCAAACAGAAACCCCAAGCCCATCATGCGTTAACTCCCATTCCCCCTGCCCTGGCAACTTGTACTCTACTTTCTGCCTAGACATTGATTTTTAAACAGTTACTTTCTCCACAAATATCAAAGTACCTCAGGGACAATCTTGTCCTTGGAAAAGTACAGTTTCTACTTAAAAGGAAAAAAAAAATTAGAATAAATTTCACAAATAAAGCTGACTAGTTCCTCCAGCATTTCGAGACATTATGTTTCATATTTTGTTTTGACAGTCATTTTCTGAAGGTCTGACTTAGCACATTCCATGGTGTGCTGAGACGGAATGGAGCTAGTGAGCAGAGTAGGGATTTCCCAGGCTTCCAACCTCCCTATTCCTCAGGACTCCCAAGCCTTTGAAGCAAATCAGAAGCAGTCTTCTCCTTGCACTTCTGGTTATCATCCAATTCTTGCAAAGTCATTTTTCCCCCTCAGTCTGTTGTATAGAACAAGGAGCAGGCAGAGGCCAACCAATTACCTACCTAAACCATGGCTTCCATTTCTTCTAAGTAGCATCTTACTGCCACAGTTTGCTCCCCACTCTCCACTCCTCCAAGGGAATAGTTTACTGTCTCAAGGAATTATGGAGGTAGGCAGACAAATTTTATTATTTTTGAAAGGCACAAAAATATAGCTTTCCTTCTCAAATAAAAGGCTGCCTTCTGCCTGCCTCACTGACTTATCTTGTTATTCCACTGGGGTCATATGCTCTGCCTGGCTCTGAAATTTATTCCCTATGTGACTCCAGGAAATTTAGTTAACATCTCTGCAGTTCAGTTTCCCCAGCTGTAAACAAGGATAAGACAGTACTTACCTTAAAGAATTATTATGAGGATTGAATGAGGCATTGCATGTATATGTATATATTCTTTGTATGTAAAAATGCTCAATAAATTTTAGCTGTTCTTGATTTGGCTGTTGCTATTGTTGCCTCTGTCATAGTTCTTTTTGACCAAGCCTCTCATAATTCCCAAGGGATTCGATGCCATTATTAGTATTACTCTTTCTCTCTTTCCATTTACAACACTTTTTCTTTGTTTAGATTGAAAGTAACACTAACAATCCCAACAAAAGGGGCCTTACTTTTGCAATAAAAATACCATGCACATCAAGCAAAATTTCAGCCTTGGTTGCAGCACTTTTTTCTTGTTATGGCTACATTCTGCCTTTGGAATACAGCACAGAAAGAACTCAGTGCCAGAGTGCCCTGATAATGAGATGATATAATGATCTATAGTCCTAAGCCCGGAAGCACAAACATCTTTTTTGTTTGGGTAGATGTTAGAGTTTACATAGAAAATAATGTCAGACACTCAAAATGTCCCCTAACCAGTTATTCATTGATCATTCCAAAAATGTAAAAGAGTAAGAAAGCAAAAATAGGTGGGGTATACTGCCTGTATTTCTGGCAATAGCGAAGGTCTAAGATTGACTGCTGCCATGGCAAAATGGAAACTTAGCATGAGTGGTCATGGAAGGAAAAGGAATTAAGATTAAAATACCCTAGAAAAAATAGAAGTGGTAAAGATTTTTACAAATTCATATTTTCATCTTTTTCTGCATATCTTTTTAATATCATTTTAAGATGAAACCAGGACTGATAATCTTAGTCAGAAGAGTACTTACCAGAGAAAAAGGAAAGGTTGCCACACAATTTTAGACACTTAAACAGCAAAGTTCAAGTCCTTGAGGGGTATATGAGTATGTGCATGCAGACAAGTGTATTTGTATGTTTTCTAATCGTTTGAAAAGGCTTTGTGGACTATTGCTTTGTGGACTATTCCAGTCACAGAAGCCTAACCACACCATGTCCTGGTATAGGGCATGGGTCAAATACACTCCCCGAATGTTGCAAAATGACAGTAACTTCAGACCCATCACCCAGCACTTCCTGGCATGGATCTCTTTAGTCTTTGATCCTCTCTCTGAGCACCCTGCCTCCCAACCGCAGGCAAGGGGCCTGAAATTGCAAGTGGGCCTAGGTAGAGAGCCCAGGGCAACCAGATAAAAATCAGTCCTAACACTGAGCAGCCAAATTGGATCTGACTTTAAGCCCCAAGCCTTTTTCCCAATCAACTCCAAGGCATTCCTAATCTTTTTCAAAAATAAAATGAAATCCCTGCTGGAGAGTAAAGTTTATGATCTCATGCCCATCTTGTCTTCATCAGTAATAAAAGTTTAAATATCCTTTCTACCTGCATCCTCCTTTTGATCAAGGTGGGGTTTGGTGGCTCTCAGTCCTCTCTGCCTTTAGAAGAGCCACCATCAATTCAGACTTTCAACTTGTGCATCATCCTCCAAGATGCAGACTCAGCTCACCTTTCTTGACTCTTATAATTCTCCCTGCCGTTGACTTTTTCCTCTTCCACTTCAATTATATATCAGCAAAAAGAATTCCAGACAGCTCTCAGGCTGGTTATGCCAGCAGAAGTCAATCAGATGCGCCAGACTCTAAATGCCTTCCTATTTGTGCCTGGTTGAACTGGGCCTTAATTATTGCCTTGCACAAAGCTTTTGCAATCTCATTACATAATTAGAAATTGTTTGCCCATTCCCTAATAGGGAATCAGAAATACGGCATGCATTTTCTCAGCACTCTCTACCCTTCCAAAGAGGCTTTCTAAGAAAAGTACCCAATAGTGCACTGAGTTGTCACCGTCACAGCTTTTGACTCAGCAATATCCTTAGGTTCTGCTAAGTGCCCACAAGATTCTTTTGTCTCTCAGACTCCGAGGCACCATTACCATTTACTGTGTTCAATACACAGTTTAAACTCCTCCCTATTCCCTCACCGCCTTCTCTGCACCCCTATAAATACACTTACCTTTTGAATATGGTAGCATCCCACATAGATGCCACTACTTGCCCCATTGTCCACCATAGCCCAAGGTCCCAGGATCCTAAAAATGAAAAGAACAGAACTTATTATTTTTGGGTTTGTCTATCAGCACAATCGTATTACCAATCACTCTAACTTCTTCCTTCTGAAACAACCAAATTTATTTTTTCCAAAATGTTTTCATTGATATGAACTTATAATCACCAGCACCTATCCCTTACCCTTCTCCCATTTCCTGGCATCTTTCACAAACAGGACCATCCTGTCTCTCTCACCAGACTCACCCAATCTTTAGAAATGAGATCACAGTGGCTTCTTTTCTCTGGAGAGCACATTCTAAGTACTGTTATCACTGTCTCAGGGTCAGCTTTGGCTCCTTGGAACTATGTTTCTAAGTTTAACTGCCAAAGTGAAGCATGCCTTTAGCTCAGTGCTATGGTCTGATGATATTCGCGCAGTGCAGGGTACTGCCAGCAGCAGCAGCAGCAACAAGAAACAACAGAAAGGGCCTTCATTTTAGCCAGTCGAGCACACACAATAATCCAAGAGAATGAGTATTCATTTCTTTTTGAAGGTTTATGTGATTCGAATCTAATTCATATGAAGATTTTTGAAACAAGTTCTTTTTTTTATCCAGTCTGTTACCACACTCCGTCTACGAGCACAGAGCTTTAATTCTGTATTCTCAAGGGTTGACTCAAGCATATCCCTAAAATTAGCAGAAAACATCCCTCCCAGATTATTGCCCCCTTCTTTATCCCAGGCCCTAGGTCTTATATCACCCTTTGCCCATCACAAGGTTGCCTTGTGTACAGCCTTCAATCTGAGTTCTCAGACATTTTTTCCCTACTTCATTCAGTTTCTCCACTTAACAGGAGGCTGAGGAGAGGGCAGAGGGTGTCGTTTGGAGAATGCCATGGAGAAGGTGAGGGAGCAGGACCTCATCAAGCCTTGGCCTCAGGAGGGATTATGTAAATGATATATGGAATTTTGAACAGCAAATATTAATTTCAAACCAGTAAATCTCCCTAACCTCTCTTTTCCCTGACTTACATTTCAAAAGATACCTTTCTCTCATGTTAGGCTCTGTATAGTTTGGCTTCAGAAGGATAAAAAGAGGAGGGAAAACACTCTGCCACACGTTTCAACCTGTCCAAAAAGAATTTCAAACAAGATGTAGAGAGGCTGATATTTGGAAAAGAAGGAGATATTCAATCCATCAGAAGTTCAGGTGGACATGCATTTATTGAGCTGTTGAGAGTACAAATTTATAAAACATTCCTGGAGAATACATTGGTACTCTGTATAAACAGTCCTTTACATGTTAAATCATATGACACATTAATTCCACTTCTAGGAATCAAGCTTATAATCAGAAATGAAGATCAAACTGTAAATAAACAAGTGAATATCCAATATTATTATGACTAGCAAACATTCTGTGATAATTTAATTTCCAAAAATGAAGAAATTAAATATATTTTCAGTAAATGAATTGAACTCATACAGTCATTAAAAGCCATGTTTAAAGAATTTTTCATGACATGATAAATTAGTGAAGATATAAACCACAGTGAAAAGAGTACAATATGGAACTGTATACAATATACAAATTATTCTCAGTTTTATAAATATACGAGTATATACAAATATATAAATATCAATACAGGTATAAATGCTGATAGAGATATATAAGAAATGGACCGAATGTTAGCTATGTTTTCTTTAAATTTAGAGTTTTATATATAGGTGATTTTAATTTTTTTGCTCTATGCTTTTTGAATCTTCCAAATTTTCTATAATGGACAGGTCAGTTTTATAATCAGAAAAAATGTGTGATATTAGTATAAATAATGCAAAATATTGAGATTTGGATTATATCCAGAGCCTATAAAGCTAACATAACTTTGGTACTGAAAACTGATTAAGTTGCTGCAAGAAGAGAAATCCATAGGCCAATGTGTCGTTATTTGGTATTCCACGGAATTTTGTTCCATAATTTTTAATAGGTATCTCTGAAAAATAGTTTTATTTTTAAGTAAATATGAACAATTCTGAGTTTGAAAAGGTAAGGAGCATTATTTGCCGAAGGCTGTCTCAGAGCCTTCAATATGCTGACATGGCTGTGACTCTGCAATCATAGGTATAGAATATGGCATTTCCCAGAGTGATTTGACCATGCCTCACTTGTCTGGAGGATGCTGTATAGAACAAGCTTATTTAAGAAAATAGATCAAAACTCCTAAATAAAGGATTGAAAAGTAATTTTACTATGCAATGAAAACAAAATTTACCATAATCAAGTGCACACATTCCACCAAAGTAAGTAGTTAAAATTGGGAAATCCACTGGCCCAATAAGGTAAAAAAAAAAAAATGAATAAACTCAATAAAATGTCTTATTCACTCCAGATTTTAAATATTTTGATGCCTGTTTTCATTTCCTAGTCTGCTCAGAGCAGATACCATGAAATGGGGTTGGCTTAACAAAGGGAATTTACTAGCTTACAATTCTGAGACTGAGAAAAAATGTCCAAATCAAGGCATCATCAAAGCAATGCTTTCTTCCCAAAGACTGGCTGCTGACTAACTTTTACTCCTCTGCCATATGGCAAAGCACATGATGGCATCTGCTGGTCTCTTCTTTCTCTCCAAGTTCCGTTGCTTTCAGCTTCTCACCTCCCTGGCTTTCTCTCTCTCACTGTATTTATTCTGTTTAGAAAGGACCCTAGTAAAAGGATTAAGACCCATCTGAATGAGGTGGTCACACCTTCACTGAAGTAGCCTAATCAAAAGATCCTACTCAGAGAAATGAATTAGCTTTAAGAACATGATTTTCTGGGCTGAATATAATTCAAAACCACTACAGTACCCTAGAAATAAAATATATCCTTAACATGAAAAATATTATTTCCTATGTAAATCAACAACTAACATCACACATAACGGTTTTTTTTTAAAAATCAGTAGCATTTCTTTATATCAGCAATAAGCAGTTGGAAAATATAATGGAAAAAACACATAATATTCTAGATGTAGAAAAGCAGGATATAAATAGGGTCTATACTCTACAGTGTCAGCTCAAAACCTCACATAATCACAGTGCTTACAAACTTGGGTTTGGACTTGACCTCTTCAGGCCTGTGTCAGTCACACTGGTAGTTAGCACCATTTCTTAAAGGTGTTTTTCAGTTAATCAGTATTGGCACCTAACTTAGTGAGGCTGATTATTTTTCTCTCCATAAGTAAATAAAAGCACATAGAGTGGTTTTCTTTGTGTGCTTCATTTTTGCATTTGTTTGGTAACAAACAAAAGAGGTTGAAGGCAGGCCTTTCTATCTTCTACATGAAGAGGGCTACCCAAGAGTGGACTGTCCGAGCTAGACCTCCCAGGACTTCCAGGTCTGACAAGCAGGTCCTAGAATGTAACGAGTTTGGGGACATCACCTCCATCTAGATCAAGGGATTGTGAGTGAGTTGAGACAAGAGGCTCCGCTCATACCCAAGGGTCTGTTGGAGTCTCTCTTTCAGAACCATGTGAGCCTGGGTCTGCTTCCAATTTCCTGGGGACTGCAGGCCTAGCATCCAGGCCCTAGCAGTGGAGGGCTGAGGGCAGAGCAGCAGACTTGCTCAAGGGGGATGGGTGTCTCTGGCTCTGTTGGGACAGACCCCTAGTGTCTTCTGGATCTGGGGGGCTTCCTCCAGGAATGGCCTTCCCAAATCTGGCTGGCCCACGGGTTTCAGGTGTGAAATCCAAGCCCTGGATCTGAGGTTATGGGGCTGAGCAGGAAGGTGGCTAGAAGGAATCGGATGGGATCCAAGGCTCTCATGCCCCCA
>JAQZBX010106290.1:0-10769 GCA_029593785.1 Cabassous unicinctus
ATTCTCAGTGGCATGATCCGAGTAATGGGAATGCATAGCAACGCCTAGATGTTGTAAAGATTAAGTGAAATAGCTAGTGGTTGGGAAGGTAGCTGGTATACACTATGTGCCTAATACATGCAATTACCGTTCTTACCCAGACAAAGAAAATTCAGGGCAGTCGGACTTTTCCTCTGCATACTTATTTGTGCAAGCATGGCATTTACCTCCTAAGACAATGGTTCCCAACCTTCTCTGTTATATAGAATCAACTGGGGAAGGTGTTAAAAATGCTGATGCCCAGGCCCCAGCTCCACTGATTCTGGTGCAGTTGGTCTGGAGAAGGTCCCCACCACTGCAGTGTTTTCAGAGCATCCCAGGTGGTTCTAATGTGCAGCGGGGCTGAGAAACACTCTCTAAGGGGTCAGCTAAGTCTAGAGTTGCCACGCCTGTGCTAGATTCACCTGGGGACTGGCTCCTTTTCACAGCCTCCTTGTGCTGAAGCAGAATCCCAAGACGAGGTGCCTTGGAGACTGCATTTTAGGGTGTTCTTCAAGTCATTCTTATTTCAGCTGCAATGCCTCTTCTTCTGGGAAGGCTTCCCTGGTGCTCCAAGTCCAGGTGGGGAGCTCTCTCCTGTGCTCTCATTTCTCATCACAGCTCACCATTGTACGTCTCACCAGGTCAGCAATGTTCATCATTATTTCCTCGGTCTCCTAGCCTGGAGCCTGACTCATGGTGGGCCCCCAGTGAGTTCCCTTTGACTGAATCAGTGGATAAGCCACCTTTTTCTCTCCACTCCTACCTCCCACATTGCACCCCAGCAATGTCCCGCTACTCCGGTTCTACTTCCAAGCTTTTGCAAATGCGGTGCCCTGAGGTTCCTTGAAGGTGATGCTCCCAGGACTGGCCAACAATGCTCACCTCAGGGTGGCAGAGCAGGAAGGAGCATCTAATTGTGGCAGGGGGGCCCTCAAGGCACCCACAGCTCATGCATGCCATGGAAACTCCTGTCTCTCTATCCAAGACCCGTCCTGCTGCCACCCAGCAATTTATAATTAGCATCATGCTCTCAGGGAAAGAGGACGGGATTGGGATTTGGAGACACCTGAATTTAGATCCCGCTGCTGCCTCTTTCTAGCTGTGTGGTCTTGGGCAAGTCGGGTTAACTTCTTTGAGCTTCAGTTGCCATTTCTTCAGCATGGGGATGATGATGTTCAAATTGCAGGATAGTTCTGAGGATGAACCGAGGCAGTAGTGAACGTTTCACAGGCTCATGGTCTGCTTTAGGTGATATGCTAACCCCCTGAAACTGGAAGACAGTCCTATAAGGTAGATGTTAGAATGCTCTGCATTTTACAGGAATAAATCAAAGTTCAGACAGGTTGAGTCACTTTCCCACCTCAGTCAATTATTAATAGCACCAACCCCCTGAGGATCTGCAAATTGCCCAGCCCAAACCCTGGGACATAGTAAATGCTCAGTAAACACTTATTCGCCCCTTGCATTCGTTGGCTCCCTGACCCACGATTGGCACCACATGGAGAAAAGAGACTTGTAAGGGAAAATCAAGTTTCTTGGGTGCTGCTAAGTAGGCACTTGGGAGCCCCTGTATCCCAGGATGAAAGGTGCATCCTCTGCCTCAGCATTCACTCCAAATGCTGCTGCAGCTGAGTGGGAGGCCCTAGGCACTGCCAAGAAAGAACCAGAGGAGTTTTGCTGGCCAAGTGGGGACCAGCTAATGGAGAAGGGGCTGTTTCTTCCCCTCCCTCGTTGCCCTGGTCGATTTGCATTGATCCCAGTTCGGCTGAGTGAGAGCCATCTTTCAAAGTTTATTCTGGTGTCAATTTTTATAGTTCCCCTCAACAGATCAATACTGTGCGAAAACATTAAGGCAAACTTTGTGAACGCCGATCGCTCAATATGAGTTTTATGAATGGCTCCCGGCCCCGGCTCTCAGCATTTGGAAGTAAGTGGTACCTTAAGCAGATGAGTGACAGAAGCCAGTCAATAAGGGCTGTTTCCTTAGCCCTCGGAGGAAGAAGAGCTGTGCCTCCAACCCCCTTTATCAAACGCATCTTTTCTCTGTAGTCAGAGAAGCTGGCCTAGCGGAGTGGCTAAGAGCTCAGCCATAATGATAAATAAACCAATTTTAAAATATGGAATAAGGATAAGAACAGGCATTTCACAGCAAAAGGAAATCCAGATGGCCAAGAAATGTACATAAAGATGCTCACCTTCAGTCATAATCAAGGAAATGCCAATTCTAGCCAAAAGGAGAGCATTTTTTCATTCCCATCTGCATGGCAAAAATTGAAATACAGGTGCCGTGACAGATAGTCTCAGACTCTGCTACTGGCAGAGTGAGTTCTTTTCAACCCAATGTAAAGAGCAATGTAGAATTACCGTGCAAAGCTCAAGTATGCATATCCTACAACTCAGCAACCATACCACTAGTTATATACCCAAGAGACTCTCCAACACGTGTACCAGTACACATGTGCAAGGATGTTCATTGCAGCATTGCTGATATTAGAGGAAACGTGTAAACAACCTAGATGTCCACATGAAGGGAATGACTAAATTCACTGTCATGGACCCCTGTAATGGAATAGTGTACACCAGTGAAAAATAATTGAATTAGAGCTATATTCAACAACATGGGTGACTTAAGACCAAAATACTGAATGAAAAAATCGTGTTGAATATGAATACATAGAGTATGCTATCATATATTAAAATGTTCACAAATATACAAAACAATACTATATGCCATCTATTAATAAATGGGAGATAATGTGTAAAAACATGTGTAGGAAAATGATTGCAAAAATTGGCTTAGTGTTTATGTCCCAGCTAGGAGGGAAGGAAAAGGGAGAGGGAAAGACTCGCAGGGGCTTATCTCATGTAAATATGCTGCAGTTCTTAGAAGTAAAATCATAAACCCTAGCAGATATGGCTCATGGAAGCTTCATGAAGCCAACACTGTATGTTTTGTTCACTGCTCTATCCTCAATGCCCAGAACAGAGCCTAGTACCTAGAAGATGCTCAATAAATAATTGTTGAATAAATGAATGGATGGATGGATAAACTTGACAAATCTGATTGTCAGATACATGGTACTCATGTTTTTTCTCTGTACTTTTCTTTGCAATATTTTATTGGTTGGGGCTGGGGAGCGGTGGGGAGAGAGAAAAGGAGAGAGGCAGGCAGGCCTGGCTTCCAATCCCTGCTCTGCTAATTAACATGACCTTGTCTGGGTTTTAGTTTCTTCACTCACATGTAATATGTACAAAAATTGTTGCAGAGTGAAGCACATAGGCAAAGCAAACAGGTAATAATGACATTGTGCATTTTTATTAGCATTTAGCATGCACTGTCCACCCATCCATGACCCTAAACCCTGGATGCTTAGCAGAACCACCTGAGTCTTTTAAAAATGCCCAGTCCTGGGTTCCAATGACATCCGGCTAAGGGTACAACCTGGGCATTTGTATTTTGGCTAATCTCTCCAGGTGATCCTGATGCTTAGTGAGGAGTGAGACCCACTGCCCTGGGGGTTGTGCCCCACGTGGGGAGACAATGAATCTTTTTGTTCCTCCTATATCCCCAGGACCTGGCCCAGAGGAGGTGGTGGAGTGAACATTTGCCAAATGAAAG
The DNA here is from genome assembly GCA_029593785.1 of Cabassous unicinctus. Taxonomy (NCBI): domain Eukaryota; kingdom Metazoa; phylum Chordata; class Mammalia; order Cingulata; family Chlamyphoridae; genus Cabassous; species Cabassous unicinctus. The sequence continues at coordinate 3,641 of JAQZBX010106290.1, forward strand.
CAAGAGAAAAAGAAAAAACAGCTTACCCTTGCGGTGAAGTGGGCATTTACACGTCCCTCTAACAGACAAAGAAATTGAGATGCAGTAACTCTCTCTTCCTGCTCTTCCCCTTCCCCCTCATCTCATGGCTGGTAAAGAAGAGAAGCTGAGATGTGAACCTCAGCAAAATCTAGATGTTTGTCCATGATTCTAGAATACCTACTGTTTCCTTCTCCATCTGCTTTTCTGAGCCAAGTGCTGGTGTAGGGGAGTCAGATGTCACCTTCATTCTTGTGGCCTTTGCAATCTCATGGGTGAGAGAAGGTGCCCACCAAGACAGGGGATCCCTGGCAGTAGTCGATAGATTGTGGGTAAAGATTACAGAACATGTGGGAGAGACTCAGTACTTTCCCCCACTACTCTCATTTTGTTTTCAGCACATTTTTTGAGGGCTTGTGATGTGTCAAAGAGAGTACAGGGAGACCTGCAGGAAAACAGGTGGTTCTAACTCGCTTTGTACTCTGATTATTGTTCGTGAACCTTCTTTTGGCATCTTCTGGTAAGATCAAGGATGGATCAGTGTAAAAATTTGCAAAATGGGTGCCTGAAGCATGGAAGAATATCTTGGAAATAAAAGCAAAGCACTTCCTTAAGAAATGCTGCATTGCCTCTGTGCTTGATAGAGGGTAGTACTGTTTGAAAAATATAGATGTTGACAAATCTGATTTGAAGAGAGAGCCAATAACAGAGTCAGAATTGGAGAAGTTTAAGGAAATCATTAACCATATTATTTTGCTTATATTGTCCTATATAAGTATGCACCAGAGTGATATACAATAAAAATCTGTGTCTAAGTAAGTCTAAAAGAGTTCTTTCAATAAGTATGAGATTAAAATGCTAAATGATTAAGGAAGTATGTGTCAGAGTTGTATGACAGCATTGTCTCTCCTTCCATCAGGGGATATAAAATAATGGCGCAATATGGTATCTTAGGGTCTGTGAAATATGATAGTTTGCAATCTCCTGGAAGGTGCTGATTGGTCAGCATGCTTCATCATGTGTTAATTGACATCTTGTTACAAATTTATGCTCCTTAGCAGCAATGTCAAAACTGCAGTTATTTCAATTTCCTTTTATTGAGCATCTACTAAGGACTGCATATCAGCAGCCCAGCTGTGGGGAAAGCAAAGCAATTTAGACATGCTTTCTGCCCTCTGGGAGCTCATAGGCTCCAGCAAACTCTAAAACAAAGCAACGCCGGTCTTCAAAGCACAAGTCTAATAATGTGCAGTGTCAGGACAGAAGAGGGGGAGAGAATTTCTGACAAGGGAAGGAAAACCTCCTAGAGGAGGTGTGATTTTGCCAGCAAATAAATAAAACATTACTCCATTTCATTCCGGCCTGCTGAATGGCTGGATGCCTGCAACCTCGAGACTTCACCTGGCTTTCTGGCCCCTTAGTATCTCCAGCCGACATGCCGGGGCCCTCCGTGTGTCTCTGAAAAGTATCAAGTGTCTTCAAAAAAATGAAGCGTGACATGATGGGATATTTCACTAGGATACTCCAAGCAGGAAATGAGGGTTTCAGCAGGGACTGTGTATCGGGGGAAGATTAGGTCACAGAAAGGTTCTGAGTTGAAGAATGCCAGAATTCATGGCCAAACGAGGAAGTGGGCAAAGGGACATAACAGGCCTGCCATGTCCGTTGGGAGGGGGTTATGTGCACATTACATATGGGTGCACATGTGTGTAAACATGGGTGCATGTGTACAGACATGTCTGGCTTTGCACATGCATGGCATGCTTAGCTATGCATGTGTACATACTTGCATGTGGGTGTGCATTTATGTGCAGGTTTCTGAGTGTCAGGGACCATATTTGCATATTATACTTGACTCTGTGTTTATATGTACTCTTATATATGACATATATGTGTACCTACATATGACTAATATTGATGTATGCCTGAGTGTAAATGTGCATGCATCTGGCTAAAAGATGCATGTGTGTCTAGCTAGTATACATGGGTGTGTGCATGCAGCTATGTGGGAATATGGCTATATGTGGACACATAAGAGGCATATATATGTCTACATGGAAAATGGATATGTAAGTTTGTGTGACTGAATGTGTGTGATTGCATAAATGTGGGGAAATGTTTGTATGGATACATATATGTGCACATAACTATATTCCTCTGTGTTTTTAGGCCATGTGCCATTACTTTTGGAAGTGGGTTTGTATGAGAGTATGCATTAGGCAGGAGTGTGTGTGTGCACCTTGTGTTGTATGGGAATATGTGTATGAGTGTCAATGGGCATAAATTTGTATGATGGTAGAGTAGGGATACAGTATGTGGATCTGTAGATGTTAGTGTGTGTGTTTATGGGGTGTGTGTGTGTGTGTGTGTGAGCGAGTGAGTGAGACTTTCCATAGCCTGTTTATGCAGGAAGGTCTGGCATTGAAACATCCAGGGAGCCCGAACTCAGGACCCAGAGCTGCCCTTGAACTAGAAACCATTGGTCACCAAGCAGCAGACTAGCATTTCCAAGGCCTCTTCCAGCAGAAAGCTTACCTTCCATTTGGTGCACAGGTCCCTTTCCTGCAGTGGATGGACTGCACACCTGAGGGACAGGAGCCCAAGGCTAGGGTGGCTTACCCTGGGGAGGTGGCTGATGGGACCTCATTTGTCATATGCCCAGATGCAGATGGGCTGTGTCCTTCTGTGATGGACTCTGAAGGTGGGGGCTGGGCTTCCTCCTGAGGGGCATCAGAAGGAGGGTAAGTCACAGAAGACATGGCAGTGGCCATCCACTTTTTGGAAGCCTATAGAGTGTTTTGGGGCTGTGTGTATGTGTGTGTACATGCGTGTGCAGAATCAGACCTGGGTTCAAACCCTGGCTCTGCACTCATGGGCTGCATGACCATAAGCCCTTTGGCCTTGGTGACCTGACCTGTTACATGGGGTTCAGTAGGCTGTGTCTGTTGGGCCACCACGAGAATGACCAGTCATATGTCTCTAGCATGATGCCATCTGCTCAATCAATGACACGATTAGAGTAAATGCTCTCCTTCGCCTTCCTAGTGGCCCCAGACCCCTGGAGCCGACAACTTCCCTGAACACATCACACTCAGGCTTTGGAGTCAAACAGAGCTGGGGACAAAATTCAGCTCAGCTGCTTGTGAGCTGTGTGGCCTGGAGCAAGTACCATCACTTTGCTGGCCTCAATTTCCTTATTTGTAAAATGGGGGCAATAATGGTCCTTGTGCCCCAGCATTATGATAAGGGAGAAACAAGAGAATATATGTAAAGTGCATAGCACCCAATGAATGGTAGTTACTGTGAAGTCATCAGTATTTCTCTGTGCCTCCGCTTCCTCACTGATATGTGTAAATGCTTGGAGCTGTGTCTGGCAGAGAGTAGAGGCTCAATACACGTCTGCATTATTCTTGTTATCATTCGGGTCATCATTTCTCCCCATTCCAGATTCTCTCAGAGATAAGGACTGAGGTGGTCCAAGGGGTGGAGAGCTTCCTGGACGAGGGTACAGCTTGTGCAAAGGCCTGGAGATAAGGAGAAAATAAAATCTCGAGACATTCAGAGAGTGTAGATTCCATGGGGGGAAGGGAGACAGGCTGGGAAAGGAGCCTGGACAGGGACTTAAGGTCAAGGTCATGAGATCTTTGTAAGAAGGTAAGGAGGCTGAGCTTCAAGGTGAAGGAAATGGAAAGCTAGGGAAGGTTTTAAGCAGGCGGTGAGCTCCCCAAGTATCCTGGTCTTGGAGACCTGGGAACAGCGGGTGGGAAGGACCAAGACCTGGGACAAAGAGTGGCTCCTATGCCTGGGTGAGTGTTCTAGCAAATCCAGGAGAGATACGCTTAGCTTCCACCTGGTCTCTAAGGGGTGCTAGCCAAGAGGTGTTCATCGATTCATTGCATAAACATTAGTGAGCACCTATTCTGCGCCAAGCACCTTTCCAGGTGTACAAATAGAGTGGAGAAAAGGAGGACATGTTCCTGTTCTCCGGGAGCTCAGCATCTAGTGGGAAAAGGCAGACAAATAGATACATAATAAACCAGATTGTAGGTGCTGTGCAGAGAATTAAAATAGCGTGTAAGTGTAGGTGAAGATGTGAGCACCTGGAACTCTCAAACATTCTGCTCAGGATGTACAATGAAACAGCTACTTGGGGAAACAGTTCAGCAGTTCCTTACAAAAGTACATTTACCATAGGACCTGGCAATCCTACCCTGAGGTTCTACCCAAGAGTAGGAAAACCTGTGTTCACACAAACCTTGTCCCTGAATGTTCATAGCAGCTTTATTCATAATAGCCCCAAACTAAAAGCAACCAAATGTCCATTAACCGTGAATGGACAGAGAGATTTGCATATATCCATACCGTAGAATATGACTCGGCAATTACATGGAACAAACAAAAACGTGGACGGATCTCAAAAATTTCATGCTAAGTGAAAAAAGTTAAGCACAAAAACCTATGTACTGTAGGTTTCTATTTATATGAAATACTAGAAAAGGCAAAACTGTTTTGATAGAAAGCAGGCTGATGGTTGCCTGGAGTTGGAAGCAGGGGGACATGAGGACACATTTTAGGGTGAGGGAAAACTGCTCTCCATCTCCACTGGAGTGGTGGTCACAAGATTGTGTGCAAGAACCAGAATCCATCAAACTGGACACTTAAAATTGGTGAATTTTATTGCATGAAAATAACACCTTAATAAACAAAAAAAGAAGGAAACAAGAGGTGATGTGACACCCCAGAGTGGTTGGGGGGTTACTTTAGGTGGGGTGTCCCAAGAAGGCCTTTCTGAGGAGTTGCAATTTGGGGACACACTTGACCTCATGTCTGCATTCCCCTGTCTGGCCTAGAGCCCAGTGTGGTTTTCCGGGCCCCAGGATGTCCCTGGGCCCCCTTTACCTTCTTCTTGGGATTGTCTTTCTCAGGCAAGAAGCTTCATTTCCTGAATCTCTCACCCACAGGTCACTCGTGTGCTCATTTAAAAACCCTGAGCCCCCCTTTCCGTGGCTGGGGCCTTTCCAGGTCTCTTCTTTCTAGTGAATATTTTAGTTCCCATGGAGATCAATGGCACATCATTGATGGGAAATAGAACGTAAATCATCCCGGCTTAGCCGTCACCCCAGAAATCAATGTTCACACATTAGGGCTATTAGCTCATTAGGAGGCCTTTGATGGATGGCAGCGGGGCTTGGACACCACACCTGGACGCTCACCTTCCATCCTACCTGCATCGATGGAGGCAGGTTCCAGGAGAGGGACCACGACTCCAAGGAGGAAGCTCCCTCCAATTCTGACTCTTCCTTCAGCAGCAGTAGAAAGCCATCCTCGGTGGGAGCCTCCACTCATTGTCTTCTTTCTTAAGTCCCACAACTTCATTTGAGATTCTGATACAGAGAAGGAGGTAGAGGCTGAGTGTCTGTCTTTCCAGACCGAGACAGATGCTCAGTCACTGGTTCATTCACTCAGCAATCTGATTGCCTACTGTGTGGCAAGCACACATGGCTGTCAAAAGCCATGAAAATGTGCACACCTTTTGACCTGGTAATGCCATCTAGTCACTCATGCAAGAAATAGTTTTCAAATGTGCATACAACTTTGTTCAAAGGGTGCTTACTGCAGCTTTGTTTGCAATAAACAAAAATGTAGAAATTTTCTAAATGTGCAACAATGGATGATAGGGAAAATTATGTATGGATTTCCTGTGCAGTGCAGTACCCTGCAGTCACTCCCAGTGAGCTTAGGAGGTTGGAGAAGGTATCAAAAGACAGGGGGAAATGATTACAATAGTTATAGGGGCAAAATATTATAAAACTATATGCATTTTATGACCTGGCTTTGGTCACTTGTGTACTTTGTTCAATTTATGACCTTATGCTGGTAAATTTACTTTTGGTAAATTTTGCAAATATATTCAAATGCTCATTCATCTGTAATACATATTTATACAATATATTCATTATACAACCATGGGAGACTACATCTGCCAGGTATGGGATATGCAGTGGTGACTAATACCAACCAGGTTCTTGTCCTCATGGACCTTACGTGTTAGGATATCTGTTTGAATGGGAAAAGACTAGAAAAAGCACACAACTTGCTAACAATGGCTATCTCCAGGTGGTGGATCCATGCATCACTGGCCATGTATGTTATATAACTCTCGCTATAGTATATGTCATTTTATCACATTATATAAAGTAATGTTGTCATATTGTTATATATCCATATGTATGTTGCATCTCTATGAGTTTTAGCTTTTATAACAATGAACATGTATTACTGATGCAAATTGAGTATTCTAAACATTTAAAGATAATGTCCTCCAGAGTGTGATGTAAATAGGCATGCAAATACATACGAATAAATAGAAACGTGCTCACATCCGAGAAAGCACAGATATACACATTCCCAGGCATGCACTGTTACAAATACAAATGTCAGAATATTCACATGAACACAGGCACGCAAGCCTGCCTGCGCAATGAAAAGCACACACACCTACGTGTGGCGCACAGAGGTGCTGGATCCTGAGGCCTGGCCCCTGTCTCCAGGCTCCTCGAGTGTCAGAGCTGGGCTCCCTCTAGTCCTACCACCTGCCACTTGTCTCAGTGGGGAAAGAGACTGGGGATGTGTTGGGAATTTGGTGTCGAGTTTCACAAAGGGCATCCAGCCTGGAAGTGTGCTGCTTTAGGTAGCCTGGGAGGAGTGCTGGAAAAGAATATCCTGCACATGCCCCCGACTCCGGGCTCTGGTGCAGTGCCTTTGAATCTCCCCTGCCCTAGAGTGAGCCAGGAGGCCCAGGGGAACAAGCTTGCTGCGATTCTAGAGCTTCCTAGTTGGTAAAACCTGCCCGTTCCCACAAATCCCAAAATAGAGACTCTGGCAGAGACGTGGGCTATGAAATGCAGAGACAGCTGCAAAGAAAAATGGTGGGATGGAGCAGGCAGAAACACTGCCTGCTTTTCCTCCAAGTCTCAGAAGGATCCCTGGAGTGGGCAAGGACATCAAGGGGTCACCATTCCCAGCACACCCCCCTCGACTCTAAACATACTTTAAATTATACATAATTGAGAGTATATAAACTTGCTCAGAGAGCTCCAGGGAAAGGCAG
>JAQZBX010106291.1:0-10765 GCA_029593785.1 Cabassous unicinctus
AATAAATCCTACTTGGTCGTGATGTATAAGTCTTTTGATATGCTGTTGAAATCGATTTGCAGGTATTTTGTTGAGAATTTTTGCATCTATGTTCATTAGAGAGATTGGTCTGTAATTTTCTTTTCTTGTAGACTCTTTATCTGGCTTTGGTATTAGGGTAATTTAATGTTTCTCTTTTTGTCCCGACTTCCAGAAAGTTCAGATCCAAATTTGATGCTGAGCTCTAGTATGACTGTTAATCTTTCCAAAAGGAAATTTGTTTTATTTTTCTTTGATTTTTCTATATTTAAAAATTTCTATTGTATATTTGTCCTTTGTGAATATATAGAAAGTCACCTCAGATACTTGATGGAAAGACAAAGTACAAATTTTGAAAAATTAAGATTTATGTTTGTATTCTTTCCAACACCTATAAAGATAGAATAGACCCTTGAAAATTGTTAACTTAATTAAAATTGTATTTGAAGGTTGGCCTGAAACCAAACTATATCAAAGTTTGGAAACTTTGTCAGTTTAATTTTGTAATATAAATAACAACTGCTTTACTTTTTCTTATAGTGAAACAGAAGATTTCAAATACATGAATAATTTTAATCTTGTTTTGTACAAAAGTATTCTTTTTAACTTCTAAGTTTATGGCAAACTGGTTGGTGTTTAGAAAAACTTAGGTACACAACTGGGCATGTGTTAATAGTGATTATTTGGTAGTCCTCAGGGAAGAGTGGTAGTAAAATTTACTGTTTTTGTGACAGTTTCTGGGAAAACAGGTTAGTCCAGCTTTATAGTACTCAACTTTACATGAAACTTTTTGGAATACAAAAGGAGTAAAAAAATTATTTTTGTCTTCTCAGCTTTCAAGCCAGTTAAAAGGAATAAAAATAACCAAAATTAGAAACGAGAGAAGAGTGATGCAGTACACTGAAATAATGTCTCAGCTACCCCATGCCATCAGGGGATGATGTGTCTCATTGACAGACAATGGAAGTTAATTATATGTTTAGAATATTTTAACCAGTTTCTCTACTGATTTTTATTTATTATGCCAAAAACATAAGTTAATTGAAAAACATGAATCTTATAATAGTTTACATGTTCCATGCTTCCAGTCCTTGTGGATTCAGGATTCATGGTTTAAGATAGTCCCTGCTGCCTCTGGTCATCCCTTGTAATGATGAGAATTTATAGGATGTAATATGTTTGCCCATACAAACAGTTGCAGTATACTTTTATGTCCTTTGATGCCATCTTTGCTTTGTAATACTAGTAGAATATATCGCTCTTTATTAAAGAAAACATTAAAAATCAATCAAGCTGTTGTTTAGTGATACACAGTGATACAGGCTAATTATACCTAAAGGTTAATTAATTCCCCATAAGCTTCCTGTACTAAGAGTCTGGAGGGTTGAATATTGACTATTTTATAGGTTGGGTGGCTTCAGATAATGATCTAGATGTCATAAATCAGTCATCCAAACCTGCTGTGCGCCAAAGAATTTCCAGCAGAGCTTTTAAAAATACGCATTCCTGGGCTTCCCTAGGTGGCTATTTTGCAGCCTTTCTGTTAGCTAAGTTTGAGCACGTTTGAATTACATTATTTTAAAGTATGTAAAGATAAGAAAGCTAAACACCTGGGGAATAATATTAGAGTCATCTGAGATGAATTTATCACTTGAAGGTAAACACATACATTGGGAGAAAATTGAGTAAGATAAAGGAATGACAAGCATGCCTAAGACAGAGAAGGAGGGGTTGGGGAAGGACGTTTAATAGTGGGTCCAAATAAAACTGCAATGTAATAATTGTCAGACTAATTTATTGTGATGCTTACCTTTCTAGGCATGATGATAATGTTTAAGCAGACAAACTCAATGCCTTCAGGGCCCAGACAGGTAATACAAATGCGAGTGTTGAGGAATGTTGCAAATGGAAGCCCTGGATCCCTCTATTGCACAGCCATTACTCCTTGGTTATAGGCTGTGGTTGTCAAACCAATCTTTTACTTTTAAAGAGAACCTGATTTTCTGGACTTTTATGTGAGGTCGTCAGATTTTTAAATTTTGGCTTAATTAAAAAAAAAAAAAAGATTTTTATTGATACATATTAATAAAGCATACAGTTCATCCAAAAGTTTAATTTTTCAAAGACACCAAAAACAAAACAGAACATATCTTTGGGCTATACTTGGTCCACCTGCCACCAATTTGTAATCTTTGTTTTAGAACAGTGGTTCTCCAAGTGTGGTCTTAGGACCAGCAGCACCAGCATCATCTGAGACCTTAATATATATGCAAGTTTCCAGGCCTTGCCTCAGACCTTGAGAAGAGGCCCAGTAATCTGTGTTTTAACTAGCCTTTTAAGTAAATCCGGATGCACACACAGCTTTGAGAACCACTGTATTATCAATGAAAGTTGATAATTTCTGTCTGAAAATAGTTATAAAGATAAAAGTTAATAGAGCAGCTTCCACCTTCACATCCGGCCTGGTTTCATTGAAAACAGTGTACTGCTTTTAGTCATTGGTGAGGTGATCCATGACTCTACCTTTTCTGTGAAGAGAAAGCTGACTGGTGCCCTTCTGGGGCAGAAGACCACAGGGAAGGTGGGGAGCAGCCTCTGAGCATAAATGCCCACGTAGCTCCCGTGCCAGACAAAGCGGTGACTGCAGTGCCTTTTCAGAGGCACAAGAACGATAGCAGGACAGAGGGTGTCCTGGCGATGCTCTTCAGATTTTAGCATTAAACCCTAAAAAATATGAAGACTGTTCTTATGAAGAAAAAAAGCAGTTTCTTAGAGATTATTTCCACAAGAGACCATATCCTAGTATAAAGGAAATAGAACTGTTATCCTCGTTCTTGTGGGCGTGGAAAATTGATATGCCTTCATTTTTTGGAAAAAGAAGATATATTTGCATGAGAGCAATAAAAAAATCACAAGCCTTCTGTAATTTTAGGCTTTGACATGTCTGAACTTAAAAATGTTTTTTTTTTAATACATTTCTCAAATGCACTGTAAACATTTTTTTTGAATCATACAATATGTTGATATATTTGGTTCATAGTAACACACACACAAAGTTAACAGAATATCCTGTAAATTTATCAAGTATATTTCTATATCAAAAATTTATCAGGTGAGAGCAGATAAGGCTCAGGCTGTTGGACACTCCCTTCCCATGTGGGACGACGTCCTGGGTTTGGTTCCCGGTGCCTCCTGGAGAAGGCGAGCAAACAGCAGACAGATGAGAGAACCATTTGGGGGAGGGTGTGGTAAATAAAGTAAAAAAAATGTATCAGAGGTATATTGTTCCCAGATACATGACCTTTTTTTATTACCAGAATCAGAACACAATGATTATTTTGGGTTTTGTCCCTCCTTTCTTTTTCGTTATTAGAACACTGCAAATAAATTTAATGATGATTCTGTGGTACTTTTTGACATCACTAGAACACATCTTACATTTTACGTACTGACTGATTAAAAAATAGATGTATATGTTGTTTGGCTCTCAGAAGCTTCAGTTTCAAGTCTCTTCTTTAAAAGTATTAAATGTGATTTATTTTAAAAAATAAGGAATACTTCCTGTTTATCATATTTTTCTAAATCGAGTTCTGTTTGCTGGAATTAGAAATTCTGTTTCTGATTACCTTATTTTTATATAAAAAGAGAAGACTAATTTATGTGGTTTTATGTAAGCCTGGCCTAACGGCTGATCAGATTGTTTATATTTAATGCCCAAACATGCCAATATTTTCATCCATTATCAGAATGTAGAAATGAGTGCTATCCTGATTGTTGTCCTAAAAGCCCTCCTCCTTTATCATAACCCAACCCAAAGCATACTTGTTCATTTACAAGTCCTTAGTCCCTTGTTAATCAGATTAATTATGGGTTTTAAATATTGAGAGTATTTTTTTACATTAAAAATACAAAAATATTTTCATTTATTATGAAGAAACTTCTTATATGTCTTACATAATAAACTGCTTAGAAATATGCTTTAGAGTAATTAAAATGCTGAGATAGGCTGAAAAGATTGGAGTAATCTGGAGCAAAGTGATGGATATTGAATTAATAAAAATAAATTCATCTAATTGTATTTATATATAATATTAATGAAAACACACTTGTATCCACAGGGTAAACCAGACTTGAATACAACATTGCCTATTAGACAAACAGCATCAATTTTCAAACAACCAGTAACCAAAGTCACAAATCATCCTAGTAATAAAGTGAAATCAGACCCACAACGAATGAATGAACAACCACGCCAGGTAAGGATCTAATTGGTTCTCCAATCTCATTTCTCAGAAAATTCTGGTGTTTTTTCCAGACATATTCAAGTAAATTCTGGTTAAAATGGAATATATTTGGAAAGAATTGTTTTATATTTTAGGCTATCACATGAATGTAGGAGAATAACTATGATAATACAAAATTTAGGTACAATGTTTTAAGAAATTTTAAGTTAATTAAAAACTAATCAAAATTAATATTATAGACTCCATTTTTATGCTTTTTGTGTGGTAAGGTATATCAGACTTGGTTTTGCTAATCTTCATTTTTTAAAGATTATCTTTCCAGGGATAATATTTCGTAGAGGGATGAAGCATGCAGTTTGTGTTGTTTAGTTTATTTGGAAACTGCTTTTTGTTCTGATTTCGTATTTCATAAAATCTGTCCCTCACCTTTTGAAAATAACTTTGTCAATATGGTATATTGTCTTGTGACTTCCATTTTTGTACAAATTGAATTTATTTTTCGCTTTCTTTATTGCTTTAAGCTGTGTTCCACTAGAATCTTTTCTTAGGAAAAAAAGTATTATCTGAATGGCCTCCCTGCTGGTTAATAATGCCACCTAGCCTGGGGAGGGAGACTTGACAAAATGCTAAACCTTCCAAATAATCTTGCTTATTCGCTCCCTAATTGTGTTCAAAAGTTTAGGTACTTCGTGAATTTTTAGTGGTATTTGGTGTGAGGGAGTGGAGGGAGAAACATCTGTGCATTTATTTTTCCTCTCCTTTCTCTACCTCCTCCCACCTAAGGATTAGAAACACTGATTTACCTATGACAATTATCTTTTGCTCTCATATTCCCCTTTTAGATGTCTCACTCCACTGTTTCATTTGAATTTTGTTTTTCACTGGTCCCTCAAGTGTCTCATTTCCAGACTTCATAAAGGATTGGGCCAAAAACTTTTAGACAGTTGCTCTAGAAGAAACTACATAAAGAAATTCAGTTCCCACATCCTCTGTAGTGTTTTTTCCTCTTCAGGTGAGCCAGGAAAACAGAAGATATTTGGAGCCACATTGGATCAGCATCTTGCTATAGATGTCTCAAGATTTGAAGTTCTAAACTTGCTTTACTGTTGGTCCCCCAGAGATTCAACAGGGGCCATGTAAGTGTATCACATCCAATATAAAAGATGCATACCTGCATGTGCCTTTAGGCTCTTGTCACCACTTAGGTTTTCTTTGGGCCATTCAGCTTTCTGTACAAAACTTTTACCTTCTGTTTTATTACTGCACTCAGTGATAGTCACAAAACTGCTTTAGTTTTAGTATATTCACTACAACAGGGAAGGCATTCTGCCATTCTGAACTTTGCCCACCTTGGTAAAAGCCTTTCCCTGGTGGTATTCTTTTTCAGATTCTGTCTAAAGTCTTCAACATCTTGTCCTTTAACTTTTTGATGATTTAAAAATCATTTCCTCACAAAATATTTTTATTGATATTTTTGAAATTATCTGATTGAATAAGACAGTTTCCTTTAAAAAGATCAAAAGATAAAGAAGGTGGAATGTAATCTTTAATAACACCGTTCCATGTTGAAAATTTGAGTTGTCTTATTGAGAACAGAAAGTATTTGACAAATTTTATCCTCATCTTTTCTTTGCCAAATAATTCTCAATACAATCTACAAACCCAAATGCTTAGGTTAAAGACTAATTGAGTAGCAAATTCTACTCATTTTAACAGTAATTTAACTTCCTCCACGTATGTTCAGTCACAGATTTTTAAAAACTATAGTAATTATATTTACTGGGTATTTACCTGGCTATTAAGATATTGGTAACCTAGATTTTTAAAGTTTAAGTAACCAGACTAGTTACTTCTTATTCTTTGGTATGTTGAAGAATACTTGTAAGTTTTTCTTTTCAAGAGAGTATAAAATTTCAGACAAAAACTAAGTCCCACCCACTCACATTCTCCCAGAAAACTCATATCAATTTAGTTCACATCTTTAGGGGGTTTAATCTTCAGCTTGCATAGATAGGAAGTATTAAAATTATTTAGAAGTTTACTTCTCCAAATCTTGGGCTGTTTTTCACTTTGTCCTCATGTCACCTGACAACTTTTGCTGGATGCTTTTGATTATATTAAGACATTAGCTGTCTTCCCCCCTTCTTTATTTTCAGTGTAAGAATTGAGGTAATTATTGGCTATTCTCTCACCAGTAAGATTTGTAGGACGGTGCCTTGGGCAAATATAGGGAAATAGTAGAGAGATGATTTTTGTATTAATGTTTTTAAAATCATCGTGTGACATCTAAACTATTCAATTTAGAATCAGGGTTTTTTTGTGTTTTTTTTTTTGTTTTTTGTTTTTTAATTAAAGATGACTTCAGTTATGTTTTGACGTACATGTGGCAGATGACTGCTAGTTGGCAAAAAGTACATAGACAAAATTGACTCTTCTGATTTTTCTACTTTTTGCTTAGATGATAGAACTAGGTTGGTAATATAAATTGCAAAATATTCCATTTGGAGAAATTGTTTTGATCATAGTGTGAATGAATTAGACAATGAGGTTTCTATATAAATAGTGTTTTTTAAAAATTCTTTTACCATATCACATTCTTTTAATGAGATTTTCAAGCTAGTGGTATAATTCCTTTTAGAGTATTGAATTTTGAGAACTACAACTAGGATTATATATCGGGATCTTTATCTAGGCTTTACTTTGAATAAGTTTGAAGTGATTTATTTAGAAGAGAAGTGAATAATTCTGTCTTGTGTAACAAACTTCTTATGCCAGGTCATTATATGTCAGTTGTAATTTGAATTCCCGAAAATATATAAATTATGATTTTCTAGTGTATTGATTCCTTTTTAATACCTTAGCTTTAAAAGTGTAAATTAGGGTATATAAAAGAAAGTGCCTTAAACAGAATTCAGGAGTGATTTCTGCCTGTAATAAAAACTATAAGGTAGAGATGGAATTTGTAAAATGCGGCAATGGTAGGGTAAATAGTCAGCCAGTTTTATAAATACTGTTAGCATATTTGATGAGTACTTGACTTTTCATTAGATGAGAAAGAAAACGTGGAGTGAGAATGAGGGAGCTCTACCAATCTATCAGACTGTTAGTCCAAACAGTAAGATCATTGATATGTCCTTTATCAGCCAGATTCATAAATCACATCCCAAGATCCTATTGAATTGTGAAATTTTGCTCTTAAGGGTATCTTTCCTAGCTTACCTCTTTCAATATATGAAGAACTCATATTTCTGTTTCTTTCTTAATTGTTTGATGCTGTTGTCTTGATACTTTCTGGTCTTTTGATTGCTTCTTTCTGTCTTTTATACTCAAAGCAAAGAAACTTCATCTTTGAGCTCTTACTTCTTCCTTTTAATTATTATGTTATAGGGTGCTGAGATGCTTTGGGTGTTTTTGTTTTTTAAATATATTTTTATTACAGAAGTTGTAAACTTAGAACGCAATCATGCACATGTGTAGAATTCCCATGCAACACCCCTTCACCACACTCCACACTGCTATGGAATATTTGTTACAGATTATGATATAATATTATCAGACTATTACCACTAACTATGGTCCATTGCTTACACTTGGCATATTTTTTCCATACCCCCCGATTATCAACACAGTACATCTTTGCTATTGATGCAAGAATATTACAGTATTGCTGTTAACTATCATCCATAGGTTACATTAATTGTATTTTTCCCATGCTTCTCCACATTCCCACCACCCTGCAATAGTTATGTACATCCATTCGAGTTCACAGAAGGATATTCTTGCATTTGTACTATTAATCACAATTCTCATCCACCTCTAGGTTCCCTGTGTTATTCAGCCCCTAGATTATTCTCTAGCTTTCTTTCAACTACCGTTTACATCCCTTGACTACCCCTTTCAGCCACAATCCCATTTATAAACCAACTGCTATTCACTGTAATGTGTTACCATCAATTCTATCCATTTCCACACTTTCAGTCAAGTTAATTAAAACTTTTACATACATTAAGCATCAGTAATCCTTCGCAGCCCTCCTCTTTTCTCTAATAATCTATACTCTCAGTTTTAACTCCATGTATTTATTCTTCATATTTAGTTCATATTGGTGAGACCATGCAATATTTGTTCTTTTGTGTCTGGCTTATTTCATTTAGCATAATGTCTTCAAGATTTAGCCATGTTATCCTATGTGTCCCAATTTCATTTCTTCTTACAGCAGCATAGTATTCCATTGTATGTATACACCACATTTCTTTTATCCATTCTTCAGTTGATGGATACTTGGGTTGTTTCCAGCTTTTGGCAGTTGTGAATAACGCTGCCGTGAATATCAGTGTGCAGATGTCTGTTCCCGTCACAGTTTTCAGTTCTTCTAGATATATTCCTAGTAGAGGAATTGCTGGATCATATGGCAGTTCTATATTTAGCTTCATGAGAAACCACCAAACTGTCTTCCACAGAGGCTGCGCCATTTTACAATCCCACCAGCAGTGAAGGAGTGTTCCTGTTTCTCCACATCCTCTCCAGCAATTGTTTTCTGGTTTTTGAATAATTGCCATTCTGTGCAGTGTGAGATGATGTCTCAGTGTTGTTTTTGATTTGCATTTCCCTAATAGCTGGTGATATTGAACATTTTTTTCATGTGCTTTTTGGCCATTTGTATTTCCTCTTTGGAGAAATGTCTTTTTAAGTCTTTTGCCCATTTTTAAATTGGATTGCTTGCTCTTTTATTGTTGAGTTGTATTATCTCTTATATAGACTGGAAATCAAACCCTTATTGGATATGTGGTTTACAAATATTTTCTCCCATTGAGTGGGCTGCCTTTTCACCTTCTTGACCAGGTCCTTTGAATCACAAACATGTTTAAGTTTGAGGAGGTCCCATTTATCCATGTTTTCTTTCACTGATCCTACTTTCAGTGTAAGGTTTAAGAATTTACCAACTACCACCAAGTCTTGAAGATGTTTCCCTACGTTTTCTTCTAGGAGCTTTATGGTTCTAGCTTTTATATTTAGGTCTTTGAGTTAATTTTTGTATAAGGTGTGAGACAGGGGTCCTCTTTCTTTCTTTTGGATATGGATATCCAGTTCTCCCAGCACCATTGGTTGAATAGACTATTCTGCCCCAGATGGGTGGATTTGACAGGCTTGCCAAAAATCACTTGACCATAGATGTTAGGGTCTGTTTCTGGACCATCAGTTTGTTTCCATTCGTCTATGTGTCTATCTTTATGCCAGTACCATGCTGTTTTTACCACAGTAGTGAGGTAAAATGATTTAAAGTATGGAAGTGAGAGCCCTTCAACTTCACCTTTTCTTCTTAAGATGTTTCTGGCTATTCGGGGACCCTTACCTTTCCAAATAAATTTGCTAATTGTATTTTCCATTTGTTTAAAAAATAAGGTTGAATTTTTGGGGTGATTGCATTGAATCTGTGTATCAATTTGGGTAGAATTGACATCTTAATGATATTTAGTCTTCCAATCCATGAGCATGGAATGTTCTTCGAATTCTTTAGGTCTTTTAAAATTTCTTTTAGCAATGCATTGCACTTTTCTGAATACAAGTGCTTTACATCCTTGGTTAGGTTTATTCCTAAATATTTGATCCTTTTAGTTGCTGTTGTAAATGGAATTTTTCCCCTGATTTCCTCCTCATATTGCACATTGCTAGTGTATAGAAGCACCAGTCATTTTTGCTGATCTTGTATCCTGCCACTCTGCTGAAATTGTTTATTAGCTCTAGCAACTTTCTTGTAGTTTTTGAGGCTTTTTGTGTATAGGATCATTTCATCTATGAATAGCAAAAAATTTACTTCTTTCTTTCCAATTTGGTTGCCTTTTATTTCTTTTTCTTGCCTGATTGCTCCAGCTAGAACCTCTAGCACTATATTGAACAACAGTGGTGACAGTGGGCATCCTTGTCTTGTTCTTGATCTCAAGGGGAAAGCTTTCAGTCTTTCACCATTGAGTACAATGTTACCTGTGGGTTTTTCGTATATGGCCTTTATCATGTTGAGAAAGTTTCCTGTAATTTTTTTTTTTTTTAATTTTTAAAAATAAAGAGTCATTCTGGACTCCAAGGTTCTGCCGCTCCAATACCTATCTTTTACAGTATTTTTGTCAAGAAAGGACATTTTCTCAAATGCCTTTTCTGCATCAATTGATAGGATCATGTGATTTTTCTTCTTTGATTTTTTAATGTGTATTACGCTGATTGATTTCCTTGTGTTGAACCACCCTTGCATGCCTAGTATAAAACCCACTTGATCATGATGAATAATTCTTTTAATGTGTTGTTGGATTCGATTAGCAAGTATTTTGTTGAGGATTTTTGCGTCTATAATCTTTAGGGAAATGGGTGTGTAATTTTCTTTTTTCATAATATCTTTATCTGGCTTTGGTATTAGGGTGATAAGGGCTTCATAGAATGAGTTTGGTAGTGTTCCTTCTTGTTCAGTTTTTTGGAAGAGCTTGAGTAAGATTGGTATTAAATCTTCTTTG
>JAQZBX010106292.1:0-10762 GCA_029593785.1 Cabassous unicinctus
GTGCCAGCTGGGCCCGGAACCTCAGCGGGGTTGCAACAACTACTCTACAGCTCATTGGATTCACCCAGGACAACTAACAAGGAGATGATGATGGACAATGACCATCCCAAGGAACAGAGAGTCTGCAACTGCAGACAAGATAGTCCCATCCATCTTTCCCATGGGGCAAGATTATTCTAAGATTATGGGACACTAAGCCCCCTCTCAATTGGAGGTGGAGTGGACATCACCATCCCAGAATCCTAAGGATTGGGGGAAGAGCTATGGACTAGAGTGGACTTAATGGTATTCTACTATAGACATATTGTGATTCTAGCAATGGAAGAAATTACAACATTGATGTGGAGCCAGTGGCCACTGGAAGTTCTGGGGGCAGGGAAAGGGAAAAAAAAGTTGTAATACAGGGGCTTTTTCGAGACTTGGGAATCATCCTGAATGACACTGCAATGACAGATATAGGCCATTTCATGTCATCACATAACATGCAGAACTGTGTGGGAGAGAGTGTAGGCTACAAAGTGAACTATGGTCCATGCTCAGTGGCAAAGCCCCAGGATGCGTTTATCAATTGCAAATATCGTGCCACACTAATGAAGGATATTTATGTGGGAGGGTGTGGGAGGTGTGGGGACTGGGGCATATGGGAATCCTTATATTGTTTATGTAACATTTATGTAATCTAAATATCTTTTTTTTTAATTTTTTTAATTATTAAAGAAAAAAACAAATAAAATGCAAATGCAAAAAAAAAAAAAGGAAGAAGGGAGCTCACAAATAGTGGTGGCTATAGCATGGCCCCCATTAGGAGCCTTGCAGATAGCTACCTCTATGTGCTGCTTAAAAGAAAAGTTAAAGTTAGGAAGGGATATACGCCTATCACAGGCAGAAATGAAAGTTTCTTTAACCTATTGCCTGCATCAGGTTAATGATCAGTTAGAAACCCTGGCTTGTAGATATGCTCAAGCGAGGGGCTGCAGACTGCCTGGGGTCCAGATACAGAGGATATTAATTACCCCTGGGTGGGACCCTAAGGCATGGGATCCTATGGCCTCCTCCTCAGATGAGGAGAATGAGGAGGAGGAATGGGAAATGGAAGAAGGTGAGGAGTCCCCAAGGGTATTTCAATAATACAACAGAAATGAAAGGCGTTACAAGACCAGCCCCCTGGGGTCCAACATATCCAAACCCCTGAGCAGAAGCTACATGCAACCATGAGGGACTATAGACCACTGCTGAGTTGGGTGATTTGGGGCAAAGGTGCAGGCGGAGGTCTAGAGAGTCCCTGCCTAACTGGCTTCTAAGATTATGGGACACTGGAGCGGAAGGAGTTGTATTATCTGGGGTGGAAATGAGTACACTGGCATCCATCACCACTCACCCTTCTCTACGTCAGCGTTTATATACCACATCTAGTGAAACAAAAACAGCATCACTATTCATGTAGCTGGTTGGTGGAAGCAAGGCTGCCTGGTCTAATGAGGATATACCCCATGCCACCCCTCATTGGTAATCCATGGAAAAACTGCAGATGTTTTACGGTGATTGGGGATGAAACATGCCATTTACAGCAACAGTTTCATGGGACCTGACACCGAAGCTTTTACTGCAGGAATGAAACCTACTGTACTGCATACCACACCAAGCATTATTCTGGACCTCTGGTGTCAACCCTGAGCCCCCTAGTGGGGCAAAATTTGTCGCGAGCTGCACAGGCTATAGCAGACTTGGGGGAATTGGAAAGACTGCAGAGAAAGGGTCCTGGGATCCAGGCAGCAGGGAAATCATCCTGAGGACATCATGGTCTTAATTGTGCGTCATGCAAGCAAATGTGGGTGTTTCTTATTGCCACAGGCACCGAGCTAGAAATAACAGATAGGCAGCCCAACAGGATTTTAGTGAGACTTTGGAGCAAGCTCCCTGAGGACAAGAGGTTTACGAAATTGTCCGCTCAGAATGCTGAGGGAGAAGGGAAAATAGGAAAAAAGCTGCCACTCCTACTCCTGGAGCCTTCCGCTCCCCCAGCAGAAATCTGGCAAGCACCCTTCCCCCTACCATAGGGGAGGGGTTAAGATCCCAGAGTAAAAACAGTAAATGGGGATGCTGGGGATCATAGGCTACATGTAAAGTTAACTATGTATTGGTCCCCTACTAATCAACAAAGTATATTGGCCTTAGTAGACATGGGAGCTGAATGTCCTTTAATTCATGGCAATGTAGCACGATTCCATGGGCCAGTGCTAGCTATATACCGCTATGGGCAAAAAAAAATTAATGCTAAGCAACAAAATTTAGTTTTACAAATTGGATGATTACCTCCCTAGAGATATACAGTGTATATTTCTCCTATACATGAATATATTTTAGGAATTGACATTCTTCAGAATGCCACATTACAGACGACCATAGGAAAATTTTGCCTCTGGTGCAGAGAAATAAAAGCGGTGCTAAGGGGCAAGCTGAATGGTTCCAGGTGAAGGTGCCCTCACAATGAAGAATTGTGGTGACCAAATGCTAAAAATTCCCATGGGGCACCAGGATATTATGGCTACAATTAAGGAATTAGAAAGGCTAAGGATGATAATAACTACCCACAGTCCATTCAATAGTCCTGTATGGCCAGTACAAAGCCTGATGGAACATGGCACATAAGAGTAGACTATCACAAATTAAATAAAGTAACACCCCCACTGTGTGCAAGAGTCCCAAACATTGCAGGTTTATTGCAAGAAATTAGTACCCAGTTATGTCACCATCACTTTGTTTTAGCTCTTGCTAATGCTTTCTTTATTATCTCCTTAGACAAGTCAAGCCAGCCTGTATTCACCTTCACATGGGAAGGCCAATAATGGACTTTTACGGTACTTCCCCAAGGCTATGTGCATAACACAACCATCCTGTCCTGGCTTGGTGGCAAAGGATTTGGCTGTGTGGAAAAACCTGTGCCTGTAGCCCTATTTCATTATATTGTTGATATTATGTTAATAAGTAATTCTCTTTCAAAATTAAAAGAAGCATCAGGGACAATAGTAACTTATCTTGAAAGCTGGGGATGGGCAATAAATTGGGACAAGCTGCAAGGCCCTGGCTGCTCCGTCAAATTCTTGGGTGTTGTTTGGTCAGGTAAGACAAAAACTACACCTTCTCTTGTAAGTGATAAGGTAAAATGCTTTCCCACACCACAAACTCCAAACAATTAATGGCCTTTCTGGGGTTGTTGGGGTACTGGAGATCATTCATCCCTCATTTAGCTCAAATTTTAAAACCATTGTATATGCTAATCAGAAAAGGTCATACTTGGGAACGGGAGGACCCCTAGAAGGCTGCTTTTGAAGAAGCAAAAAAGGCAATAGTGCAGGCTCAAGCACTAAGGGGGTTGACCCTGACTTACCCTGTGAATTGGATGTGGCCAGCACCGATACTGGCTTTGGGTGGTATGATAGTTTGAGATTATTTTTGTGAATCCCAAAGACAGAAAGATTATGTTTATAAACTAATCTATTCCTCTGGGTTTAATACCCTTTGATTATATTGGATTCAGTTGAGGGGCCCTTGATTAGATTACCTGTTAAGATTGCTTTGAGGGCTTTCTTTGATTCAACCATGTTGGTAGGGTGTGACTCAGGTTGAGTACCCACCCTCTTGGTGGGCCTGATATTAAATAGAAAATCACTTGAGATAGACACATGTCATTTTTTTTATCCTGGGGCCCTTGCGAGAGATGAGCCTTTTGCCTGATAGTTTGCAGCTGATCTTGGGAAGAGAACAAAACAGCTGAGAAGGCCCAGAAAGAAGCAAGCCCTATGCCATGAGAGAGAGGAGGCCCTGAGAGACAAGCCCTATGCCAGTCTGTAGCTGAGAAAGAGGAAGCCTCAGAGGGGAAGGCTGAACCTTTGCAGAGATCAGCAACCATCTTCCAGTGGCAACTGACTTTGATGAGAAAGCAACCTTGAGTTGGACTCTTTAGGGCCTTGTAACTGTAAGCCTTTACCCCATATAAATACCCTTATAAAAGCCAACAGATTTCTGGTACTTTGCATCAGCACTCCTTTGGCTGACTAATACAGGTGGGGTTTGTGGCAAAGGCAACATTCTAGGCAAGTATCCCTTGGTTTTGGTCCCAGTTATGGAAAGGGGCTGAATTATTATGTAGCCCCTTAGAGAAGCAGCTATGTGCAGCATGCAATGCCTTTTTGCAGAAAGAAGGTTTAACCCAAAAGTTCCCCATCATTCTGAAGACTACCATCCCCATCCAGGGGTGGATCGCAGATACTTGGAAAAAACCTCGCTCAGGCAGTGCACAATTAAGTACCTTAGTAAAGTGAAAAGCTTACCTGCTGCAGCAGTGTCTTCAACACCAGTCCTTTAAGTACTGAAATACATGAGATCCTAGGCCCAGTGTCTTACATGGAAGATTCTTTGGCCCAAATTACAACCTCCGAGGTGGCCTTGAAGTGCCCACTAAAAAAGGCTTGGGACAGTTCCAGAGAATGCATAGTACAAGGGCGGTTCAGCTAGTGGACGGCCTCCCACATGGACAGCTGTGCCTCTGCAGCCCAGCACTGACACCATTTGGTGGGAAACAGGCACCAGGCAAAGCGGTCAGTGGGCTGAATTAAGAGCTGTGCGGATGGCTATAGTACACAAGCCCAAGGACGCATTAACAATCTGTTAATTAACAATCTGTACTGATAATTGAGAGATCTATGGAAGGACGTCTGGGAGGCCTGCCAGCGGTGACAGGTAACTGTCTATCACGTCTCTGCC
Source organism: Cabassous unicinctus (assembly GCA_029593785.1). Taxonomy (NCBI): domain Eukaryota; kingdom Metazoa; phylum Chordata; class Mammalia; order Cingulata; family Chlamyphoridae; genus Cabassous; species Cabassous unicinctus. The sequence continues at coordinate 4,765 of JAQZBX010106292.1, forward strand.
CACTCCTCTAACACCCCCTCAGGAATGTTGAAGCAGATGCCCTCGCAAAGGTCTGGAGCCATACCACTGAGACCCAAGAAGCGGCAGAATGGCTCCAAAGGGAAAGCAGAAATCGTGGCTATCAGACCCTGTGGCACCTAGACCAGCAGTTCCAGCTGCCTGTCACTTGCCAACACCATGGGTGTCCACTGTGTTCATTCTGGTGACCACAGCAATTATCTCACCAGATGGGACATATCAGCTGAGCACAGACCCCAGTAACACAGTGGCAAGTGGACTACATGGGTCCCCTCCTTCTCTTGGAAGGGGCAAGCTATGCTTTCACTGCCACAGACACAGCCAATGGACTCTCAATGGCCTTCCCAGTAGGAAAGGCCAACCAGCAGGCCACTATTCGCTGCTTATAAAAGATAAGTGCCCATACAGGATGACAGCCCAAATCGACAGTGACTGAGGAATTCCATTTACCAGTCAGCTCACACAGTCTTGGGCGTTGGACCAAGATATTGCTTGGACTTTCCATTTACCTTATAACCCCAGTGGAGCAGGCCTTAAAGAAAGGATGAATGACCTTTAAAAGGAACAAATGAAAGGCAACAAGGGATCTTTACAACAGTGGACTAAGAGGCTATATCCAGCCCTGACCTTTTAAATTCAGCTCCATTTGCTGCTGACCCAGTTCCAGTTGAAATACTAACAGCAGGACCAATGCAGGTGTTGAGAATACAAATGAAAGGGCCAGCCATCCTACAGCCCAAAAGGGGAAGTAATAATAATCTGTTGTTGCCTATGCCTCAAACTATACAAACTGGGAAAACGAGGTCTTTTGGCTATAGTACTGTCCTCTGCAGCCCTACTGGTTGGGAATCTTAAGCCCATGGGAAATAAGAGTCACCCAAAACATTATGATGAAAACTACAGTTCATACAAAAAATGCCAGTAAAAATCTTTATTAATAATCTGGGGTCTCCTGTCCCTACTGGGGCTCTGTGCATATCTATGTGGACTCTCCTTATGCCTAGATTTTTTTTAATATATTTATATTTTAAAAGATACTTAGATTACATAAAATGGTACATAGAAAAATATAAGGGATTCCCATATGCCCCACTCCTCAGACCTCCCACTTTTCCCCACATTAACAACTTCTTTCATTTGTGATGGTGGAAAACCAGAGAATTTAGAAGGGGAAAATGTGTGGTATTAGATGACTCCTCATAAAACTCCTCTACCTGGTACTTTGTTATTTACTGATGGAAATTTAGCTTGTATACTGTTAGACCAGCACGATCTACACTTCATTGTTCCCCATAAACATCTTTCTTTTTGTCCATAGCACCCTAGCCAATACATTTCTACAGTGGGCTTCAGCAGTAACTCATGCCCACAATCAAACCCAATGTTGGGTTTGCACAGACTTATCATCTTCGGGTGCTACTGGCCTTCTTTGGACCATAACTCCTACAAATTGGACAGTGTGGAACACCTTATTGGCATGGCAGAATATGACCCATTGACAAGTTTGGAAGCAGACCTTCTCATTTAAGACTGAAATCCAGCTGCCATCTTTCAGTGAAACTCGTAATTATATTTTTTTCCCTTGTAAGGTAACAGGTGAATAAGCCCAAGCCTTTATTAAGATATGCTGTATATGATGGTTTAGGATGGTTAACGACTGCATCTGTCATCCTAGATTGCATCACCCCTGTCTGCATGGAACAACAAGAGGGAATCCATGATGAGGGATGGTTACCTCCTGAGTTGTATAATTTTACTATCAAACTATAAAATAATAGTCTTTTCCAATGGTAGACCTCTTACCACTCATTTATTGGGGCCTACCCATCCCCTAAAGGATGGCTATGGACTTGTGGACAAAACAGGTGGCCGTATTTGCCCTGTAACTGGACTGGATGATGCATGTAGGGACAGCTGTATGTCCCCACCACCCTATATGACTCATTACCCTATATTCCTAGTAATTGGGAAATGGTCAAGGCTAGATAGAGAGTAAAGTGCGCCCCCTGGTGGTTCTGCCCATTGGCCGTTTTTGTGCCAGGTGGTGCTGCAATTGTCACTGAAAAACACATAATTGCTTTAGCCAATCACACTGCTCTTAATGATTCCAAAGCAGCAATTTCCTTAATAAATGAAGAAACTACCCAACTACAAAAAGTGGTCTTACAAAATAGGGTGGCTTGAGATATTCTTACTGTGGCACAAGTTGGGACCTGTGCCTTCATTACTGTTCAATGTTGTGTAGCTATTCCTGATCACTCCAATAATATTTCACAAGCTCTAAATCATATCCAAGAGCACATACAGCACATTGATAAATTAGCTATTGACCCTCTATCTGATTGGTTTAATTCCCTTCCTTGGCCGTGGCGACACGTGTCTATAGATCTACTAGCTTTTGGTGGAGGACTCCTATTATTGTGTTGTGTTTTATATACTGTTGCTGTGGAATGTGGATGCAATATGTGTCCCATGGTCAATGTAGGCAGCTGCATGAGGATGGATGGTGGGGATCCAGGGCCCGGGCTCCCCCTATGTCCTCAGCACATAGCCACCTACATAATGTGTACTTAACTTAAAGGTTAACAACCCTCCCTGAAGGGGAAAGAATATGCAGATGGTATCATAAACCCTAATCTCCTCTGAGCAGTAAAACTTCATTCCTGCGATAACATCACCAGACCCCATATGCGCCATCATGGGACCCTAGCAGAAATTCTGTTCTCGTACCCTATGAACTGTCTTTGTTCTGAAACCCCTTATATCATCCCTCATTTTCCCATCTCTCTGTGGAGCGCTATCTTCATTCTCCAGACTGCCACCACGAGAGACTCTCTCTTGTCCATAAATCCAAATAAAACTTATGTCTGACTCAGTGCCAGGTGCATTCTTTGGTCTCATGGCTGCCTCAACCCATGCCCTTCAGGAGCTGGGTTGGGACATCTTGTTTCTTAGTATGGCTTGTAATTTTTTGCTATGTCTAGGCATTTAATTATCATAATGAGTTAACTCTGAAGGTCCATTTCTCCCTCTTGTTAAGATTTTATTGTTGATTGGCTTGTGTTAAAGCTCTTCTTTGACACCTGGTCTATTTTATTCTTTTTTTTTTAATTTAACTTTATTTGTACATTTAATAATTGAAAATATAAACAATTGAAAACTAAAAAGTAAACACAGATGAATAAATATATACATTTCTCAATTAAATGTAATGGATACATATAATTTTTTTTTATCAAACAATATGTTACACAATATATTTGGTTCATAGTAACGCATTCATACAGTATTTGTCCTTTTGTGTCTGGCTTGCTTCACTCAACATAATGTCCTCCAAGTTCATCCATGTTGCCATATGCTTTACGACTTCATTTATTCTTATAGCTGCATAATATTCCATCGTGTGAATAGACCACAGTTTGTTTATCCATTCATCTGTTGATGGTTGGCCTATCTTATTCTTGACCTTTAGAATAACCTGTGTTTAACTGTTCAGATTTTCTCAGCTCTTCATCTGATTTTTGTCCTGGATATACAGCACAGTTTTTAAGATTGCACTATTTTTTCAATTGTTTCACCTCTAGGAGACAGCTTCCTTTCCTCTGTTCCTTATCCTAGAATCTCGGCCTGTTCTCTTCGTTTTTGTGCACACTTTTCTCCCCAGCTCCTATGATGATATGTTTAAATTCTCTCCCTCACTCTGTGCCCCATTTTCCTTACACTTTTCATTTCTGAGACACATTCTATCCTATTGCAGTTCAGCATAAATCCTCCCCTTTTTTCTGTGAGGCTTTTCTGCTTCTGTTTTTTGCTCTGTTAGGGTATCCCACAATAGGGAGCTAGATGGGGCCAATCCAGAAGAGTTGGTCACTTCAGAATAGTCCATTTTGCCTCTAGATGGTCCAGCAAGCTGAATCTGGATTAAGTGAGGATACAATCATTCTTACCAGTCTTTCTATCTTGGTCTCTCCCCCCACCCACGCCGGGGGTCCTTTTGTATGCAGCACTCCTCAGTGGGTTGTGCTCTGCCCTGGGTTTCTGTGGACTTAGGTCCATTTTGCTGTATTTACATGCAGTTCTAACTCACTGCTATGAGTTGCTCTACAGTCTCTGTCTGCAGAGGGAGGGACCCAGGCCATGCTGCCTCTGTTTGACTGCCAAGCTGCAGGGGACAGGAATGAAAACCAATTGGCCATCTGGGATGGAATTCTTCTACCTGAAAATTTTCTGTTTCTTTGATTCAGCATTTGTGGAGTCCTTCTCCAGTCTTTACCATCCTCCAGAATTCTAAGCAAGTAGGATTTGTCCTTTCACTCACTAATTCTTTGGGGATGCTTTCTTAGGGAATGCCTTAGGTTGCCATGTTGATGACACCACCTTAGCCCATGTTTTAATTGGGTCATTGTCTTTTTGTTATGTTGAAGGATTTCTTGATATATTCTGAATATTAAAACCTTTATCAGATATGTGGTTTCTAAATATTTTCTCCCATTGTGTAGGTTGTTGTTTTATTTTCATGATAAAGTCCTTTGAGGCACAAAAGTTTTTAATTTCCATGAGGTCCCATTTATTTATTTTTCTTTTGTTGCCTTTGCTTTCAGTGTAAAGTCTAAGAAACCATTGCCTAACACAAGTCCTGAAGATGCTTCCCTACATATTCTTCCACGAATTTGGGTGTTCTGGCTTTTATATTTATATTTGGTATAAAATGGTAGTGAAGCAGGCTTCATATAGGGAATGAATATATAGAGCTGAAACCTGGTGAAAGGACCATGAGGACATCAATATGCCAAGATGGCTGTTGGAAGATCCTTGCGAGATTTCTCCTGGAAGCCAGGAGAAGCTCCAGATAATTGTCCCAGGACATTATCATTGGCCTCACTGGGGGGATTGATGGGTGGGGTAATAAATCAAAACAGCAAACACCTGGAACTCTTCCCATGCCATTAACAAAGGGGTGGAATAATTAACAGTTTAAAAAGCAGGTGCAAAGGTCAAATCTCCCCTGTTGTCCTCCTGCCCTTCTGCTCCTGTTCCTGACCCCTGTTTCCCCACTCCTGCTCCTGGTGGCTTCTGTGCCCTGCTGCTGCACTTGGGAACCTCACGGCTTCTGCACCCTGCTCTCGCCATGTCCCCCCTGTGCGGATCAACACGCAAGTAAAACCTGGGCATTTATAATCTATAATGGGAAATTGTAGTCTATAAATCAGCCCTCTCTATCACTCTTCAGCCCCTTACCCTCTACTGGAGACCCATGATCTGTTATTTTCTCCCATTTCTCTTCTTCCCCACCTTAATAAATTCCTGGCCTCACTCACCTGATGTGCTCTGAAATTCATTTCTGCAGCATAAGTCAAGAACCTAGATTAAATCTAGTAACAGTAGTATTTTCATTTTTGAAAGAAGTAACAAATAATGTTTAGGGAATACAGCAGATTTTATGTTGGACACAGGTCACACTCCTTTACCGAAATGAGCTGGTGTTAGAAATAGTCTCATTATTCTTCTCCCCATGCCCCCTTCCTCTGCGCATGTCTGTAATGATCCTGTTGGCCAGTGGTTCTAAATGTTCATTTAGGTACTGCTAAAGGGCCCAGGAATAGAGAAAAACAAGTAATGATGATAAAGTTAAGATAATCATCATTAATATCATATATAATAAAATATCAGGAAATTATTATCATACTCTTTACTTGGGTAAAATATGATAAAAGTCATTAGTTTATTTCAAATGTTGCCCTCTAAGTGTTCCTTTATTGAATCATGAAGATATTTTGTTGCCTTAAAAAGGGAGTATGAAAAGGGAGCAGATGTAGCTCAAGCGGTTGAGCACCTACTTCCCATGTACGAAGTCCCAGGTTCAATCCCCAGTACCTCCTAAAAACAAAACAAACAAATGAAAAACTAACTTGGGGGAGCCAGTGTAACTCAGAGGTTGAGTGCCAGCTTCCTACATACAAGGTCCTGGGTTAAAAAAAAA
>JAQZBX010106293.1:0-10770 GCA_029593785.1 Cabassous unicinctus
TTTTTTTTTTAATATAATAAACTTTATTTTTAAGAGGTTACAGAAAAGTTACACTGAAAGTGTGAAGGAGGGAAACGTATGTGGCTCAAGCGATTGGTCTCCCATCTCCCATAGGGAAGGTCCAGGGTTCGATTTCTGGGGCTTCCTTGTGAAAGGCAAGCTGGCCCGCATAGTGAGCTGGCCCATGCAGGGGTGCTGGCCCACGTGGAGTGCTGGCCTGCATGGAGAGCTGACGCAGCAAGATGATACAACAAAAAGAGACACAGAGGAAAAACAATAAGAGATGCAGCAGACCAGGGAGCTGAGGTGGTACAAGAGATTGAGCGCCTCTCTCCCACTCTGGAAGGTCCCAGGATTGGTTCCCGTGCTGCCTAAAGAGAAGACAAGCAGACACAGAAGAACACACACAGAGCAGACAGCGAGTGCAAAACAATGAGGGGGAGGGGGAATAAATAAATAAATAAATAAATAAATAAATCTTTTTTTCTCTCTCTCTCTCTTTTTTAAAAGATGTATTTATTTATTCCACCCCCCTTCATTGTTTGCACTCGCTGTCTGCTCTCTATATCCATTTCCCATGTGCTCTCTTTGTCTGCTCGTCTTCTATTTAGGAGGCACCAGGAACCAAACCTGGGACCTCCCATGTGGGAGAGAGGTGCTCAATTGTTTGAGCCCCCTCAGCTCCCTGCTTTGTTGTGTCTCTCATTGTCTTTCCTCTTTGTGTCTTCTTGTTGTGTCATCTTGTTGCATCAGCTCATTGTACCAGCTCACTCACTGTCTTGATCGTTTTATCCAGGAGGAATAAATCTTTAAAAAAGAAAGTATGAAGGATTCCCATGTACCCCGTCCCTCTCCCACATCATCCCTTATTGTTTTTAAATGTAGCAGTACGATTTATGATGATGTATCTGTAAAATCCACTTATTAAAAAAAATGCACATTTAAAACATTGACTCACTTGTGGTAAGGACTAACCTACCTAAAGTAATCTAAAAAATAAAACCATCATTTTTAGATTTATCAGTACTTCACACATCTAACAAACACTGAAAGAGGCAACTACAATTGTTATAACTTCTTTAAAGCCAAAAACTTAAGCCCAAATCAGAATTAAGAGAAACCAGAATGTTCACGTTTGCATGCATTTTTGGCTGAACTTTCAAAGATTCCACGTATAACACCCACAACTTTGAATCAAAATGAATATTAAAAACAGTTAAGCCTTGTGACAAACTTACTCCACAGAAGCAAGGAAAACAGAGTAGTAACAGTATATTTCTAGGAGAGAAAGCAATCACTTATTTCTGTTATCAATAAAAAAAAAAAAAAAAAAGCCAATGAGTAAACATTTTAGTAACACTGACCAAGTTATTTACTATTCAAGAATTTGCTTTTCAGGTTGGGTCTTTTAAAATGCATCCATCCATATATTTGGATTAAATTAAATTTATACCTCAAAAATATTTTGCTCAGAATTCTAATCTTAAGTATAAACCGTAACTGACCAAAGCATAGTCTAAACACTATACAATCATGCTTCCATTTGAATTTATATGCTTCATCTGCAAAACATCTTATAAACAGGAGTTTTGCCCTGTTTCTCCAGAATAAATGCCCCTATATCTAAAACTTTAAATGATAATCAAAAAAGACAGATTCAAGGGAAGCAGATGTGGCTTAAGCAATTGGGCTCCTATCTACCATGTGGGAGGTCCTGGGTTCATTTCCCAGGGCCTAATGGTGAAAGCAAGCTGGCCCGCACGATGAGCTGGCGCAACAAAAAGAGACAGGAGAGACAATGACACACAACAAGCCAGGGAGCTGAAGTGGCTCAAGCAATTGAGTGCCTCTCTCACATCGGAGTTCCCAGGATCGGTTCCCAATGCCTCCTAAAGAGAAGACGAGAAAAAAAGACAAGCAGACACAGAGAGCAAGACAGCTCAAAAACTACAGGGGGAGGGGGGGTTGTGAATAAATAAAATTAATCTTAAAAAAGATTCAAATAATTCATAACTATGCATTGTCCTTCATCGGGCTTTGATAAAAACAGAGCCATCTGGTGTTGGAGCACCATCTTCCTTCTCAGTTACAGTCTCTACAGTCCTAGAAGTAGACACAATAACCATTGTTTTATTTGTTGAAGCTTCTGTTTCTCAGCAATAGCTGCACAAACAGCAACAATCTCATCAGTTTCAAAGTCATAGTCAGGAATTGACTTTGGTGAGAAATCTGTTACTTCTGCTGATGATTGACTCTTTTTTATCTTCTGTACCACTTTCTGCTGCTCCTGGAGTGCTCTTGCCCAAGAAAGGTTTTCTTTCCATATTTCAGGGTTCATTGGATAGATGTGAAGGGCTACTTGAAAACTTCGAATTGCTTCATCCATTTTGTCCTTTGGCTCTCTGTTGTCATATTATTCTATTATCTGTCTTATCCTTTAGTTCACTCTTCCTAATAATTTTCATTTCTAAACTCTTCTCCAAATCTCTCACCCTTGTTTTTTCCTTTCAGGCTGCAGCACCGCCTTTAGTATCTCTTGCAAATCTGGTCTTTTGGTAACATATTCTATCAGTTGTTTGTGAAGACTTTGAACTCACCCTCATTTTTTTTTAATAACTTTTAAATTTTTAAAAAAGATACTTAGATTACATAAATGTTACATAAATAATATAGGGGATTCCCATATGCCCCACTCCCTAGCCCTCCACATTTTCCCACATTAGCAACATCCTTCATTAGTGTGGTACATTTGTTAGAATTGATGAACACATTTTGGAGCATTGCCACTAAGTATGGATTATAGTTTACATTGTAGTTTACAATCTCTCCCGCACATTTTTGTAAGTTGTTACAAGATATATAATGTCCTGTATCTGTCATTGCAATGTCATTCAGGACAATTCCCAAGTCCCAAAAATGCCCCCAAAATACAGTTGTTTTTCCCTCTCTTTCCCCTCAGAACTTCCAGTGGCCACTGTCTCCACATCAGTGATAAAATTCTTCCATTGCTAGAATCCCAATAAGTCTATAGTAGAATAATAGTTTACTCTAGTCCATTGTTCATTCCGCAATCCCAAGGATTCTGGGATGGTGATCCCTGGTTTAGAGAGAGGCCACATTTGAGCAACAAGGAGGCTTTTAGGCGGTAAAAAGAAGGAGGCTTCTTAGGCACCCAATATACTAAGCTAAGTTTCAATTTCAAAAGTAAAGGTTCAAAAGTACAGTCATCAATACCAAGGGCCCATCAATGGGCCATCCTCCTTCACTAGTCACTGCCCCTGTACTCGGGGGATTCTTGCCGTCCCATTAGAGAATGTGGCAGAGCTCCCTAGGATGGGAATTTGAGATTCTTTTGGTTACTGTGTGAAACTCCACCCATTATGACAATGCCCCACGAACACATTCATATGCCTTATAGGTATGCCCCACCCTCATTTTTGAAGGACAGCTTTGCTGGATACAGAATTCTTGGCTGGCAGGTTTTCTCTTTCAGTATCTTAAATACATCATACCAGTTTCTTCTCTCCTCGATGATTTCTGATGAGAGGTCGGCACTTAATCTTATAGAGTTTCCCTTGTATGTGATGCTTTGCTTTTCTCTTGCTGCTTTCAGAATCCTTTACCTTTGATATTTGTCATTATGAATAGTAGGAGTCTCAGGGTAGGTCTATTTGAATATATTCTGTTTGGGGTGTATTGTTCTTCTTGGATATTGATATTTATTTCCTTCATAAGGTTTGGAAAGTTCTCAGTTATTATTTCCTCAAATATTCTTTCTGCCCCTTTTCCATTCTCTTCTCCATCTGGGACACCAATAATGCAAATGTTTGTGCCTTTTGCATTGTCATTCTATTTCCTGAGACTCCGTTCCTTTTTTCCTCTTCTCTTTCTATTCTGTCTTTTCCAGTTTAGATGTTCTGTCTTTGAAATCACTAATTTTGTCTTCAAGCAATTCAAATTTGCTTTTATGTGCCTCGAATGTATTTTTAATCTCATCCATCATGTCTTTCATTCCCATTAGGTCTGCTACTTTTCTTTGCAGGCTTTCAAATTGTTCTTTCTGCTCTCCCAGTGTCATCTTTTTTTAAAGATTTATTTGTTTAATTATTTCTCTTCCCCCGCCCTTGTTGCCTGTTCTCTGGTCCATTTGCTGTGTGTCCTTCTGTGTCTGCTTGTCTTCTCTTTAGGAGGCACCAGAAACTAATCTTGGGACCTTCCAGAGTGAGAGAGAGGCGCTCACTCTCTTGCACCACCTCAGCTTCCTGGTCTGTTGTGTCTCTTATTGTCTCTCCTCTGTATCTCTTTGTGGTGTCATCTTGCTGCGCCACCTCTCAGCGCGGGCCAGCACTCCTGTGCAGGCCAGCACCCCGCATGGGCCAGCTCTCCGTTTTGGCCAGCTCGCTTTTACCAGGAGGCCCCAGGAATCGAACCCTAGACCTCCTGTATGATAGATAGGAGCCCTATCACTTGAGCCACATCCACTTCCCCCAGTGTCTTCTTAATATCCTTTCTTTTTTTATTTTATTTTATTTTATTTATTTATCCCCCCCTTGCCGCTTGTGTTGCTGTGTCCATTCGCTGCGTGTCTTCTCTGTGTCTGCTTATCTCCCCCTTGCTGTGAGGTCTTGCCGCATCAGCCCACGGTGCCGCGCGAGCCGGCCTGCCCTCACAAGGAGGCCCCGGGAAGCGAACCCAGGGCCTCTCATATGGTAAACGGGTGCTCTATCCATTGAGCCACACCCGTTTCCTGCCGTGAGGTTGCTCCATCAGCCCACCGCACCGCTCAGGCCGGCGTGCCCTCACAAGGAGGCCTCGGAAAGCGAACCCGGGCCTCCCATATGGTAAACGGGGGCTCTATCCATTGAGCCACACCCGCTTCCCCCTTTATTTCTTTAGTCATATTTTCTTTAAATTCTTTGAAGTGATTTAGGAGAGTTGTGTTATTATCACTGATTAATTGTATTAAATCCTGTATCTCTTTAGGATATTTGATTTGTTCTTTTGGCTGGGCCAGCTCTTCCTTTTTCCTAGTATGGCTTGTAATTTTCTGCTGATGTCTAGGCATTTGAATATGTTGGTGTATTTAATCTGATAGCTAATTTCTCTCTCTCGTCTATTTTTTTTTCCACAGCTCTTCTTTTGATATTTGGTTCAACTTATTCTTAGTCTTTAAAATTGCCCATATTATTATTATTGAAATAATGAAAATGCTCTAATAATAATTAAAGTGATGAATGTACAACTATGTGATTATACCAGATACCATTGATTGTATACTTTGTGTGATTTGTATGCTTTATTAATATGTATCAATAAAATTGATTTTTAAAAATTACCCAGCTTAAGTTTTTGAAACTTAAACCCACTAGTGGGGCCAGGAACTCAGATTTCCTCTTGGGTTGGATACAGAGAGCTTGAAGTTTTTGTCTGTGCAGTTTCCAGACTGGCCAGCAGATTGCGCTAGTCAGAGCACCTTTCCATGGAAGTGTTTCAGTCTAGGCTTTCCTGTGTCCATATTGTAGATTAAAAGTGGGCTCTGCTGGCCAAATTCACTGAAGAAAAGCACCCAGACTTCCCCTGCCTTTTCTCTTGAAACAGCTGACAGGGAGATTCCTCTCTCACTCAGTTACATGGTACAGGGTTTTACTGCAGCTTAATATCTTGGGGTTGGGGGAGGGGAGCCCTTCCTAGGTGGCTTGGGGTCTTGGTAACTCACGTTTTTTGATTTGGCTTCTTTGTCTCTCTGTCCCTCGCCCTCCTGGGAGTTGTATAGCACTGTCTGGTCTGCTGACCCCCAAAGCAGGTCCCTCAGACAGCTTTTGGCTCTTTCTCCATTGTTTTTGTGACAGCATTTATTTCTGTCCATCACCATCTTCCCATAATCCGCCCCCACCCCCACTTTAGTTTTAATTTACATTTCTCTAATGGCTAATGGTGATAAGCATATTTTCTATACTTTCTGGCCATTTCAATATCTTCTTTGGAATAATGTCTATTTAAGTCACTGGCCCATTTTTAAATTCAGTTGTTTGTCTTTTTTGTTGAGTTCTAGGAGTTATTTATGTTCTGGATATGACACCTTAACCAGATATTTGATATCTAAATATTTTCTCCCATTCTGTAGGTTGTCTTTTCACTTTCCTGATCCTTTAATGTATAAAAGGTTTTGACTTTGAGGAAGTCCATTTTATCTATTTTTTCTTTTTTTGTATAAAGTCTAAAAATCCATTGCCTACTGCAAGGTCCTAAAGATATTTTCCTGTGTTTTCTTGTATTAGCTCTTATATTTAGGTTGTTGATTCATTTTGAATTAATTTTTTTATATGATGAGAGGTAGGGGTTCACGCTAATTCTTTTGCATGTAGATTTCCAGTTTCCCAGCACTATTTTTTTTTTCCTTTTTTTAACTTTATTTTGTACATTTAATAATTGAATATATAAACAATTAAAAACTAAAAAGTAAACACAGATGAATAAATACATACATTTCTAGTTAAATGTACTGGATACATATGAATCTTTTTTTGAATCAAACAGTATGTTACACAATATATTTGGTTCATAGTAATGTTGAAGAGACTATTCTTTCTCTATTAAATGGACCTGTCATCTTATTCAAAAGTCAACTGGAGATAGATGTGTGTATTTCTCTCTGGATTATTTATTGGTCAATATGCCTGTCCCTATACCAGTTTCACTTTTTTAATTATTGTAGATTTGTAGTAAATTTTGAAGTCAGGAAGTGTGAGTCCTCCAACTTTGTTCTTCAGGATTGTTTTGGCTATTTAGGTGCCCTTCCAGTTCCATATTGATTTGAGGATGAGCTTTTCCATTTTTGTAAAAAAGACTCTGGGGCAGCAGATGTAGCTCAGTGGTTGAGTGCCTGCTTCCCATGTACAAGGTCCTGGGTTCAATCCCCCGGTACCTCCTTGTAGCAGTTTGATATTATTTATGAATTCCAAAAAAAAAATATGGATTATGTTGTAAACTGGTCTGTTCCTCTGGGCGTGATACCCTTTGATTGTATTAAATTAAAAGGTTTTACATTTACTAGATTAAATCAAGACTAGGGCTTTGATTCAACCACGTCAGTAGGGCGTGACTCCAAGTTGAGTCCCTGCCCACTTGGTGGTGTTTATAAATGGACACTCATTCAAGAAGATGCACAGAAGAAGATACATGGAAGAGGAGAGAACTTGGTCATTTCTGCCATGTGACAGAAAGGAGAAGGCTCAAACAGCTAAAGCCCCAGGGAGAGCTAAGCCATTTGCCTGATAGTTTGCAGCTGGAGACCAGAGCCCTGAGCAGGTGAGAAGGCTCTGAAAGAAATGAGCCCTCCATTCTACAGCTGAGATCAGAAGAAGCTGTGTCCATGGAACCTTATGAGGAAGAGGAAGGCTGAATCCTCACAGAGATTGGCAACGATCTTGCTTCAACACCTGGCCACAGACTTTGGTGAGAAAATACCTCTTACGGTACCTTGAGTTGGACTCTTTAGGGCCTTGTAACTGTAAGCTTTTACCCCAAATAAATACCCTTTTAAAAAGCAAACAGATTTCTGGTACTTTGCATCAGCACCCCTTTTGGCTGACTAATACACTCCTTTAAAAAAGAGACTGGAATTTTTATAGTGAGTGCATTGAGTCTATAGATTGCTGCAGGCAATATTGCCATCTTAACAATATGAAGTCTTCCAACCCATGAATAAGGAATGTTTTTCCATTTATTTAAGTCTTTAATATCTTTCAACAATGTTTTGTAATTTTTCAGTGTATGAGTCTTTCACCTCCATTATTAAATTTATTCCTAGGTAATTTTTTCTTTTAGTTGCTATTATAAAGAGAGTTGTATTCATGATTTCTTATTCTGATTGTTCATTACTGCTGTATGGAAACCCAGCTGAGTTTTGTGTTTATCTAGTATCCTGCAACTTTGCTGAATTTGCTTATTAGTTCTAATAGCTTTTTTGTGGATTCATTGGGATTTTCTAGATACAGAATCATGTCATCTGCGAATAGAGATTTAACTTAACTCTTAAATTTGGGTGCCTTTTTTTTTCTTGCCTAATTCCCTTGGCTAGAACTTTTTGTATGATGTTGAATAACAGTGATGATAGGCATCCTTGACTTGTTCCTTATGTAGGTGGGAAGGCTTTCAGTCTTTCACCATAGAGTATGATGTTTGCTGTGAGTTTTTCATATGATCTTTATCATGTGGAGAAAATTCCCCTTTATTCTTAGTTCCCTGAGTGTTTTTATTATGAAAAGATGTTGGATTTTGACAAATGCCTTTGTGCATCAACTGAGATGATCATACGGTTTTTTCCCCTTCATTCGATTAATGTGGTATATCACATTGATTTAATTTTGTTGTTGTTGAACCAGGCTTACATTCTTGGAATAAATCCCACTTGGTCATGGTAGATAATCCTTTTAATATACTGTTGGATTCCGTTTGCAAGTATTTGTTTAGGATTTTTGCATCTTTATTCATAAGGGATATTAGTCTGGAATTTTCTGTTGTGTTGTCTTTCTCTGGTTTTGGTATCAGGGTAATGCTGGACTCATGGAATGAATTAGGAAGTATTCCTTCCTCTTGTATTTTTGGAAGAGTTGGAGAAGGATTGGTATTAATTCTTTAAATGGTAGAATTTAACAGTGAAGCCATTTGGTCCTGGACTTTTGTTTGTTGGAAGGTGTTTGATTTCTGTTTCAATCTCTTTACTTGTTATATGTCTGTTGAGCTGGTTTATTTCTTCTTAGGTCAGTGTAGGTAGTTTGTGTGTTTCTAGAAATGTGTCCATTTCCTCTAGGTTATTTAATTTGTTGGCAAACAATTGTTCATAGTATTTTCTTATAATCCTTTTTATTTCTGTGACATCGTTAGTAATGTTCCCACTTTGATTCTTTATTTTAGTTATTTGTGTCCCTTCTCTTTTTTTCTTATCAGTCTGACTAAAGATTTCTTGATCTTATTGATATTTTCAAAAAACCAACTTTTGGCTTCATTTGTTCTCTGAATTGTTTTTCCATTCTGTACTTTATTTATGTCTACTCTAATTTTTACTTTCGTTTCTTCTGCTAACTTCAAGTTTAATTTGCTCTTCTTATTTTAGTTGCTTTAGGTGTGCAGTTGGATTATTGACTGTGGTTTCCCCCCCTTCCCCAACCGGGTAGAAGATTTATATATGTATTTTTAAATGTCTTTATTTTTGTTTGGTACAATTTAATTAAATAAAAGGCTTCTCTATTTCAAAAGGTTACATACTATATGATCACATTTATATGACATTCTTTTAAAAATTATTTTTGTTTAATTTTGTTTTCTTCTTTTTTATTGTAGGTTGCAATCCCTGGTACCTCCTAAAAAAAAATTTCCCTTTGAGTACTACCTTTACTGCATCACATAAGTTTTGATATATTTTTGTTTTAATTCAACTGGAGGAATTTCCTAATATCCCTGTGATTTCTTCTTTGACCTATTAATTATGTTGTTTACTTTCCATATATTTGTAAAATTTCCACTTTTCCTTCTGTTTTTGATTTCTAGCTTTATTCCATTGTGGTTTGAAAAGATGCATTGTATGATTTTAATATTTTTAAATTTATTAGGATTTGATTTGTGGTCTAACATAATGGTCTAGCCTGGAAAATAAAATCCTTGTTCACTTAAGAATGTATATTTTTGCTGTTGTTGGGTGAAGTGTTCTATAAATGTCCAACAGATCTAACTGGTTAATAGTGTTGTTCAAGTCCTCTATTTCCTTATTAATACTCTTTTTAGATGTTTTATCAGTAATTGAAAGTTGTGTTTTTAAGACTCCAACTATTATTGTAGAATTATTTATTTCTCCCTTCAATTCTGTAACTTCTTGCTTTTTATATTTTGGTTCTCTGTTGTGAGATGCATATATGTTTATAATCATATCTTTTTCCTGGATTGAAACTTTTATCAATATATAATATCTTTTTTGTCTCTTGTAATATTTTTGAGTTAACGTCTATTTTGTGTCACAATATAGCTACTCCATCCTTTTACTTTTTTTTTTTTTTAAGATTTATTTATTTATTTATTTATCCCCCCCTTGCTGCTTGTGCTCGCTGTGTCCACCTGCTGTGCGTCTCTCTGTGTCTGCCTGTTTCCCCCTTGCCGGGTCGTTCTATCCTTTTACTTTTAACCTCTTTGTGTATTTGTACCTAAAATGATTTACTTGTAGACAGCAGATAGATGGATCATGCTTTTTCATCTGATCTGCAAATCTTGTTGTTTTTTTTTTGTAAGGGAGTTTAACTCATTGGCTTAAAAGGTAATAACTTAGAAGGATTTACTTCTGTCGTTTAGGTATTTGTTTTTATGTATGTCTTGTATGCTTTTTGTTGTTCCTCAATTACTCCATTTTTCTTTTTTTAAAAAAAAATTTAGTTGCTTTTATGTAGGGTACCATTTTGATTACCTTCTTTGTTTTTCTCTGAATGTTTGGGTTATTTTCGTGGCAGTCACCTTTGTAATTATAATTATCTTAACAATAACAACCTGGTTTGGTTAGTACCAACCTAGTTTCATTGGTACACAAATTCTCTACTCCTATATATTTCTGTGCTTCCTTCTTTTTATTATTATTGTTTCAGATTACATCTTTGTACACTGTATGCCCATTAACATAGATTTTAAAAGTTATTTTTTATATTTTCCTTAATTATGTAGGGGTGAAAAAAAAGCAGTTACAAACTGAAAGTATAATAATACATGATTTTATATTTATCTATATAG
>JAQZBX010106294.1:0-10763 GCA_029593785.1 Cabassous unicinctus
CAAAAATGGGTTGGTCTTTACAAAGGGTATTTATTTGGGGTAGAAGTCCACAGACACCAGGCCATAAGCGTTAAGTTTCTTCTCTCACCACAGTCCTTTGCCATGTGTTAGAGCAAGACAGCTGCCGCCATTTGCCAGGGTTTAGGCTTCTGGGGTTCCTCTCTTCCCGGGGCTGCATTTCTCTCCGGGCTTAGCTCCTCTTTCCTCCACAAGGTCAGCTGTGGACAATTAGGTGAACGGCTTGCTTCTCTTCTCCTGGGGCCTTCTTTCCAACATCAAAACTGCTTCTCAAAAGACTGCTTCAACTCTGTTCTTTGCCTTGCCTTTTATACTCGATTCCCCTCCCACCAAAGGGGTGGGGCTCAACGCCCTAATCATAACCTAATCATGCCCAGATTAACAGATCAGTTTACAAGCATGATCCAATTATATTTTTGGAATTCATAATTATATCAAATTGGCCAACAGTTACATAGGAAGTTCATTAGATTTTTGTTCAAGACATGAATTAATCCTGCAAACTTCCTGATGCAGAAGCAGCTTCTTATTTATATATCTTTGCCTCTCTAATAACAACTCCTGTTATTGATGCATATTATTAGACAAGTACTATGCTAAAATGTTTCCATAAATTGTGTCATTAAATTTTCCCAACTCCTATTAATTTGTTATTGTTGTATTAGTCAGCCAAAGGGGGGCTGATGCAAAATACCAGAAATATGTTGGCTTTTATAAAGGGTATTTATTTGGTATAAAAGCTTAGAGTTACCAGGCCATAAATCATAAGTTACTTCCCTCACCAAGTCTGTTGCCATATGTTGGAGCAAGATGGCTGCCAACACTCAGTCTTCCTTTTCCTCTTAAGGTTCTGTTGTCCCAACTTCTTCCAATATCAGCTGTAGGCTATCAGACTCTCTAGGCTTTGTTTCTCTCCCTGGGGCTTGATTCTCTCCGGGCTCAGGCTTGCTTCTCTCCACAAGGTTAGCTGTAGACTATCAGGTGAATGGCTCATCTCTCTACCCAGGGCCGCTGCCATATCTGTGGAGCTATCTCTATTCCTCTGTGTTCTTCTCCTGTGTGTTTAATTCCCGGGCTCCAGCTCAAAACTCCAACCTCCCTTCTCTTCAGTGCAGTTTCTCTGTGAGGTCCTACCCACCAAGGGAGCAGGGACGCAACATCCTAGTGATGTGGCCCAATCAAAGCCCTAAACATAATTTTATCAAACAAAAGTGAAATCTCTGAATCCATTAAAATCTAATATGCCTGGAGGGATAGACCAGCTTACAAACATAATCCAATATCTATTTTTGGAATTAATAAACAATATCAAACTGCCACAGTTGTTATTCACATTTTATAGGTTAAGAAACTGAGGCACAAAGAAGATAACTAACATGGCCAAAGTCAGACAATCTAGAGAGTGGCCAGCAGGAGGCTTGAGTGGTTAATCTATACCAAAGCCCAAAGCTGGGCTCCATCTTGACTAAGCAGAACTGCCTTGTAGTGTAATATCTGCCCTACTGAACTACAATGGGCTTTTCCAGTTATCATGATCATTTCTTGATTCTAATAAGTTTTAAACCCTTATCTTTTAATTGTAGCGATTTGTCCTCCTTCCAATACCCCCTCACTTTGATAGCTGCTTCCTTCTATGATATGCTTTTGACTTCTCAACTGATTTCCCTTAGTGTAGAATATAGACTCCCTATTTCTTTTTTCTTTTTTTGGAATAAAGCTATCTATTAACAATAACTAATATTGAGATTACAATTTACCATGCACTTTACATGCACTACCACATTCTCATTTTCCAAATAAGGAAACAGGTATTCAGAAACATTAGGTAGGTAATTTGTCTAGAGTTACACATTCTATTTCTTCTTTACTTTATTAAGCTATAGCACCCACACCTGAACACAACTTTACAGACCTTTTCCCATGAAGGGTTCAGTAATATTCCTTACAGCAAGATATAGATATAACAAAATTAACAAGGAAACTTAAAATTTCAAAAAATACTGATTCTTTGCCCACTGTGATTGACACCCTAACAGAGCATAATTCAAAGCCATAATTTGGCTTTGAAACCTAATCTCCCTCCTTCACCATCACTTTGGTGAAACCCCATTATTCTTTCCCCCCTTGTTAAATGCCACTTCTGAGATGAAGTCACCATGAAGGCAGACAATTGGTACCCTGTTTCACACTAAAGTCTGGAATCTCTCAGGCTTCTTAGTGAGCCAGACTTCAATTCATTAGGCTTCTTCCCTGATTAGAAATACCTTCTTTTAAGTGTCCTCATTCCGTATCTTTTTGAAGACCACCTATGAGTTCTTACATTTCTCTTTTAGTTTGTTAGGCTGCTGAAAGCAGATACCATGAAATGTCTTGACTTTAACAATGGGAATTTATTAGCTTAAAAGCATACAGTTTTGAACTGTGAAAATGTACAAATTTTGTATCATCAAGGTTATATTTTCGTCCTGAAGATTGGCTGCCAGTGATCCTGGACTCCTCTGAAACATGGCAAAGTACATGGCAGCATCTACTAGTTGCTCTCTTCTCTTCCAGGTTTCCTTGTTTTTAGCTTCTTGCTTCCATGGCTTTTTTCTCTCTTTGTCTGAATTTCATTCTATTATAAAAGACTCCAATAAGAGGATTAAGACCCACCCTGGGTGACGCCTTAACAGAAGTAACCTCGGTTACAGTAGATTTACACCCACAGGCATGGATTAGCTTCAGGAACATGATTTTCTGAGGTACCTACAGCTCCAAACCACCACAATTTCTAATCAAACTGTATATAAAAACTGCTATCCTGACTTCTGGACTTTTGATGTCTTCTAATTTCAATTATGTAGCATTTCCTAGGCAGAATTTATTTTGACTGATATTTAGTTAGTATTTTACTTTGCTTTTTTATCATGTATCCTTCAAAATATATTAACACTGCTGTTGATCTCTCTGATTCTTAGAAACCAGATGTAAAAGGAACATGCCAGGAATGTGGAGTTTATTTCTGAGATTTCTGATTGATAATATGCCTAATAACAAAGATTTTCTTTTTATATTATTTTCCCTTCTGAAGCCTATTCAGTTTTAATTTTGATCTGATTTTTTCTCTTAGCTCACCAAGGTTGGAATTTAATAAAAGACATTCTTCCAACTCTGTTATGGGGACAGAGATTATCTGAAGGGCCAAAAAATTCAGGAAATTCATAGAAACAGACTAACAATATTTACTCTTATAAAAATCATCTGGCATAGTTACCTCCCCAAGAACTCTCATGACCTTATTATCTCCAACCCAGGGTTGGTCTGAGAATGTACTGTGTTCCCTAAGGCTGTCTTAGAATGGAATGTGCTTCTTACACTCAGACATATCTGGATATGGATGAGAGCTGGAATATGACCTGTCACATGTTTGAACCCATTTGCTTAAGTGGCTTTTCTATTTTAAACACAAATGACTCATCCACTGACTTGACAAGAACTATCACTCCAATGCTTCATGTCAATGAGAACACTATTTACAAATTGTAAACCAACTTGACTTTTATTAAGCCATAAAGGTGGATGTATGCTAAGGACTCAGGTGTGGTGTTTTTTTTGTTTTGTTTTGTTTTGTTTTTGGAATTCAAGGGAAGGCATTGCAGGTACTGCAACAGCAAATTGACAGTCATCCAGAATTCAGAAATTTTCATCCTTCTCCCTCTCACCATTCCTCCTTCTCTCTCCTTTGTATCTTTTCTTCTTTCTGGACATCTGCTTCATGGACATCAGCTTTCTCAGTCCAAATATTGGAGTGTAGCATATCATGTGCTTTTACATGTCTCCTGTTGAGAAGATTAACCCCAGCTGAGATGGAAATCTCTTATTTCTTATTTCTATTTCCAAGGAAAGGAATTCTGATTGGCTCAGCTTGAACTACCTGCCTGCTCTAGAAGGCCAAGTTCTCAGGGAACATATTTGATTTCTGTGGGAACAATTTGGTGAGTCAGAATTTGATTAGGAATTCATGAGTCATTCTAGTTTTTTAGAGTTAGAAATAAAGAATTTAACACCTGTTAAAAGGTGAGGAAGTGGAAGGCAGAAAGGACCCCTTTTACAATGGAAATATTAAAAGCAACCAAAAGTAGCGACTGTCATCAATACCTTTCTCTTACACAGCTCTGCATGAGTGTGTGGTAACTAGGGAGCTGAAGAATGCTTGATCGATTAGAGATCAGAGTTTCTGAACTTTGAGTAATTGTCTTATATCCCTTATTGTTAATTCTAACTGGTAAATGATGTTGCTATAATTGTTGAAGAACTCAGATCAGAAGGCACAAATTATTGTATACAAACAAAACAATCAGTGTTTACCAATATGCACAAAATAAATATGTGTGGAATGAAAGGATGGAAGTATAGGAGTAAAAACATCATGGAAAAATTTAGTGATCTGAAGCACATGATACTTTCTTGATTTCTTTTTGTGATTTGATATTAATAAGGAACTTTCAAAAACTGTTTATTGTGTAAGATTCAAATTAATATATTGAACTTATATTTACTTTTTAAACAAAATAGCATCATAATGCTTTAGAAATAAACTTTAATGTATATATAATTTCACTTACATTGATTTTTTTACCTTTATTTTTCAGATTAGTAAGTGAAATTTTAGAATGTCATCTAATTATTCTGAATCATTCCAGTAAAAAATGGCAGATCAAGGGTATTAATACAGGCTTTCTTACAAACAATTATTACTCTCATCTTAGCTTTTTTTCTTTCCTCTTAGGAACTTCTAGAACACCTAGTTCACAAACAAATAAACATATAAACAGTTGTCTTAATAGCAAAGGAATAAATTCTATTATAATTATGAGGTACTTCCAAATAAGACATCAATTATCCACACCAAAATTGAAAAAAAAAGATGTTATGGATTGAATTTTGTCCCTCCCCAAAGATATATTCAACTTCTAACCCAAACTTTCATGACTGTGACCTTATCTGGAAATAGAGTCATGGCAGATGGAATTAGATAAGTTAAGATGAAGTCATACTGGAGTAAAGCTGGGCCCTTAATCCAATTTGAATGGTGTCCTTATGAGAAGAGGAGACACAGAGAGTCACAAATGAGAAGGTCATGTGCCAATAGAAGAGACAGAGTTTGAAGTGATGCTTTTGAAGCTAATGATTACTAGTCAGTGCCAAAATCCAGGAGAGAGACAGGGAGCAGATTCTTTGCTACAGACATCAGAGGGAGTTTGGTCCTGCTGATACCTTGTTTTTTGGACTTCTAGCCTACAAAACTGTGAGACAATAAATTTTTCTTGTTTTAATCCATCCAGTTTCTGGTACTTCTTATGAGAGCCCTAGAAAACCAGTGCTGTGTTTGGTAATAGAAGTGGAATTCTACTATAAAAAAATCTAAAAATGTGGAAGTGGCTTTGGAATTGAGGCACTTGATAAAACAAGCCTAGACAACCCTGAGGAACTATTAGTAGAAATATGGATCTTAAATGTGCTTATGGTGAAAATTTAGAAGGAAGTAATGAATATGCTATTGGGAACTGGAGGACATGTGATCCTTGTTATAAAGTGGCAGAGAACTTGGTGGAATTATGTTCTGGTATTGGATGGAAGGTAGAACTTGTAAAGAATGAACTGTATATATAGCTGAGAAGATTTCCAAGCAAAGTATAGAAAGAACAACCTGGTTTCTTCTTGCTGCTTATAGTAAAATGCATAAAGATATATGAGGACTGAACTTTTAAGAAAAAAGAACCAGCACTTGATGATTTGGAAAATTTTCAGCCTATCAAGATGGCTTTCCCTGGAAATGGAGCAGAAAGTATGGCTGAACAACAGTTTGCTAGACAGATTAGGTGTCTGATTCATGGATCCATCACAAAGAAAGTCAAGAATGTAGATGCAATTACCCAGGGAAGATCCATGGAAGATTCTTTTGCCTGAT
Source organism: Cabassous unicinctus (assembly GCA_029593785.1). Lineage (NCBI taxonomy): Eukaryota > Metazoa > Chordata > Mammalia > Cingulata > Chlamyphoridae > Cabassous > Cabassous unicinctus. The sequence goes on from JAQZBX010106294.1 coordinate 5,969, forward strand.
GGCATGCACTCCCTTGAACTGAATACAAAACCAACAAGGTTTTTGAGAATTTTTGCATGCACAGAAGCACTGAAAGACTGGACTGAAAGGGACAGAGACAGGATAAAATGAAAGAAAATTGTTTCAGGGGCAGAATCATGGATGCAGAGGTCCAAGCCAAAGGGAACTCATCAGACTAAGACAGAAGGACCACTACCCAGCATTTAGATAGGAGGACGCATCCTGTTATATGGGGAAAGTCAGGCTGCTGTCCTGGTGTTCAGGGAGGAAGTTGCCACCATCCAGGTTTTTGGAGAGGGTGGCACTGCTTCTTAGTGTGAAGCTGTGTCTCCAGCAGGAACAGAGGACAAAGCATTGAGCCATAGGTTACTCTCACACCCTGAAATCTAATGGAATTTGCCCTGCTGGGTTTCAGACTTGCTTGGGACCCATGATCTTTTTTATTCCTTCTGCTTTCTTTCTGTTGTAATGAAAATGTCTAACTTAGGCCACTCTCATCATTATATTTTGGAAGTAGATAGCTTGTTAAGATTCACAGGTCCATTCCTAATGGAGGGGAATTTTGCCCTATGATGGACCATACTTGATTTAGATAAGTTTTTGGATTTAAAATTATTACTGAAATGACCTAAGGCTTTTGGAATATTGGGATGGGGTGAATGTATTTTGGGGATCCAGAGAGTGGAGTGTTATGGATTGAATATTCTCTCCCTAAAAAGACATGCTCAAATCATAACTCACAGTCCAGTGAACATGAACTCATTTGTAAATAGGATCTTTGAAGGTACTATTAGTTAAGATGAGGCAAAATTGTTATTAGGGTGGATTCTAATCCAGTTGGATTAGACTCCTTATAAGGAGAGGGGATTTTGACAGGTAATGATAACTGAAGAAGAGATGAGGGGAGTAATGGCTGTGTGATGGAAGCAGAGATTGAGTTATGGACTGCTGGCAAGCCACTGCTAGTACCCTACAGACTTCAGGGGAAGCATGTCCTACCTGACACCTTGATTTTGGGTTTCTAGCCTCCAGAACCAAGCAATAATACATTGTTATTTAAGCCAGCTAGTCTGTGGTACTTTGTTAAAATAGCCTCAGACAACTCTTTAAAAGTTACTTGTGTGGTTTGCCATTCTCCTGTGTTGTTTTACAGAACGGGCAGTCATGCAGCATTTTTAATAGAAATCAGTTTGGATATCTATTTAGACAAAGCTGCTATGATACTTTTCAGATTGATATACCCTTTCAGAATAGTGTGAAGGTACCCAAAAGGCAGAAATAATGTGAAAACATAAATATCAAGGTGAAACACTGTAGCATACCACCATAAATAAAAATTCCATCCTGTTATGGATATTTAAATGCATGTGCTGTTAATTCAGCATATGACCTGATTCAAATTATTTACAATTCATGTATTTGTGTCTACTGTGGGTCTTGTTTTAGCTGTTTTGTCTAAAATAGTAATCCTTGCTATTTCTTGTATACTGTATACAACCGAGATTAGCATAATCACTGTGATTAACATTAATTGAAGAGTAGAAATGAAAATGGTTGCTGAAAACAGTTTGGGTTATATATATACAACGGTAAATTTTATATTGCTTCGGTACTCAAATGATGACATTTAACTTTATTTCTAAAATCTTTGAAGCTGTAGTAGGGATATAGAATTTTGGCCATGAATATAAGTTTTAACTTCCTTGGCTGCTCCAAAAAATACCATGAAATGGGCCAGGTTTAAACAATGGGAATTTATACTCTCATGATTTTGAGGCAGAAAAATATCTAAATCAAGGCATCTTCAAAGTGATGCTCTCTTGCTCAAAACTGGCGACCAGTGATTCTTGGCTCCTCTGTCACATGGCAAGACACATGGCAGCATCTACTGGTCTCTCCCTTCTCTTCCAGGCTGCGTTGAATTCAGCTTTTTGTTTACTGTGTCTTTCTCTCTTTGTCTTGCATCCATTTATAAAGGACTCCTGTAATAGGATAAGTTCCATCCTGAATGAGGTGGGTCACACCTTAACTGAAGCTGCCTCATCAAAAGGTTCTACTTACAATGGGTTCATAGACACAGGAATAGATTAACTTTAAAACCACACTTTTCTGTGGTACATATATCTCCAGACCACTACAATATACAAGAGTATGGTAAACAAAAATGCATATATGACATATGCTGAACTAATATATTTAGTACTAGAATTGGTTGTTAGAAGTATAGTCTTTATAATTATGCCAAGACATATGTCAATCACACCTTCATTTGCTGTTAGCTATATAACTGGATGAAAATTACTGAATCTATCCAGGACTCAGTTTTCTCACTTGTAAACAAAGATAACATACATTAGTTAGAAGAGTGCTTGGAAGACTTAAACTAGCCCTATTTATAAGCTTTTTGACATAATTTTTGGTAAATGGTAAATATTTTCTAAAAATTAGCTACAATCTATAACTTTCCTGATTTTTCCTCTGTTTGATTGCTTAATGTCATATCCTTTCCACAGTTCAATATTTTATTTTATATTCTTTCTACAAATAGATTTCACCATTTGTTAAGTTACTGGCATTTGTAAATGTACTTTTATTTTCATTTCTTTAGAGAGATTCTGAAATTCTTTATAGGTTTTTCTTTTCTTTTATTCTGTATGTATTATCCCATTTCTAATCTAAAATTATTGTAATGTGCCAGGTTTTCCCTTTGAAGAATTAAATTATAGTGTGTGTTAAATGAAAACATGGCCTTCCATTGTATATTTCAAACAAATTTCAATTGGATAAATCTACTTCAAAGATCCAAAGACTATCTGCAACCAAAATATCAATTTTGAAAGGATAGCCAATGTAGTTGATTACTAACCAATGAAAATAAAAGTTTTCATATATTATTTAGAAGTTTTAAAATAAAAATAAGAAAGTGAAAATACCTGTTAGTATGATTTTCCTATTAATTCTTCTGTGACAGTTACTATAAAAGCAGAGAAAGAAGTTGTCAGACAAGTTATGGTATGGGACATGAAATTGGCTAGGCTTGCAAACATTTCCTAACTTTTGTCTTCCAAGAGTTTACCATTAGGAACACATTCAATTCCAAGTAGCATTTAAAAAAAATAAAAGTACCTTAATTTTACTCTTCACACAGCAATTACTTTGGAAATGGGAATTTACTGATGTTAGTTCAGCTATTCAGTGATATCATTAAAAAACCAGGATTTTGTCATACTTCTACACTACATTCTTTGGAATGTTGGCTTTTAATTGTTAAGGTTGGTGTTTCATAGTTACACAAAGGCTGCTGCATCTCCAGATATTAAGACCTCATTCTAAGGCAGGTATGTAAGCCAATGACAGAATTTCTCTTGATGGGGTTTTTCTCTGTGTGACCCTACAAAGACCCTCAGCAGAATTGCCCTGGTATTTCTTCATTGAAAAATGGTTCATAGACAGTCCAACCCACCCTCCCCACCCCAACCCCCTGACAAACCAGTGCGACCCAACCTAAAAGTGTGATTGCACCACTGTCATGCCCCTCCACTGTATAACTACACACTTCCATTTTATCATATATTTTACCCATATGAGCTTTGGCTTACAACCTTCTTCTCCCTTTCTATTTCCTGTAAACCTATCTTCCAGACTGTAGCTCTGTAAGTCTGCTCAATTTGCTTAATTCATATCAGTGAGGTCATGTAATATTTGTCCATCAGTGCCTAGCTTGCTTCAGTTAACATAAGGTCCTCAAGATTCACCCATGTTATCCCATGTGTTAATATTGTATTCTTTTTTACAGCTGAATAATATTCCATTGTATGTATATACCACAATTTTTTTTATCCATTCATCTGTTGAAGGATATTTGGGTTGATTCCACGTTTTGGCAATAGTGGATAATGCCACTATGAACATTGGTGTGCATGTATCTGTTCATGTCCTTGCTTTCAGTTCTTCTAGTTATATACCCAGCAGTGGAATTGCTGGGTCATATGGCAGTTCTTTAGTTAGTTTTCTGAGGAACCACCAAACAGTCCTCCAGAATGGTTCATCCATTCTTCATTCCCACCAGCAGTGGATGAGAGTTCCCATTCCTCCACATCCTCTCCAGCTGCCAGTCTAATGGGTGGAAGACGGTATCTCATTGTAGTTTTGATTTGCGTTTCCCTAGTAGCTAGTGATGTTAAGCATCTTTTCATGAGCTTTTTAGCCATTTGTGTTTCTTCTTTGGAGAAGTGTCTATTCAAATCACTTGCCTATTTTTTAAATGGGTTGTTTGTCTTTTTATTTTTGAGGTGTAGGATTTCTTTATATATGTGGAATATAAGACCCCTATCAGATATATGGTTATTAAATATATTCTCCCATTGAGTAGGCTACCTTTTCACTTTCTTGACAAACTCCTTTGAGGTGCAAAACTTTTTAATTTTGAGGGGGTCCCATTTATATATTTTTTCTTTCATTGCTCTTGCTTTGAATGTAAAGTTCATGAAACCATTTCCTAATACAAGATCCTGTAGATGCTTCCCTACATTCTCTTCCATGGTTTTTATGGTCTTGGCTCTTATATTTAGATCTTTGATCCACCTTGAATTCATTTTTGTATAAGGTGGGAAATGGTGTTAGTCTCTCATTCTTTTGAATATGGATATCCAGCTCTCCAAACACCATTTGTTGAAGAGACCATTCACTCCTAGTTGAATGGGTTTGATTGCCTTGTCAAATAACATTTGACTGTATATGTGAGGATCTATATCAGAACTCTCAATTCGGTAATGTAAACCATTTACCATGGTTG
>JAQZBX010106295.1:0-10561 GCA_029593785.1 Cabassous unicinctus
TTAACCCACAATTCTTAATAAAGGATAGAATATCTAGACAGATGATCAATAAATAAGTATTGGACTTGAAAGACACACTAAACCAACTAGACATAATAGACTTATGTAGAACATTGCACCCTAAGAAAGCAGAGTACATATTCTTCTTGAGTCCACATGGATTATTCTCTAAGATAGACCATATATTGGGTCACCAAACAAGTCACAATAAAGTAAAAATCATTGAAATCAAATAATATATGTTCTCCAAACCATGATTGAATGAATCTATAAATGAATAACAGAGGGAGAAATACAAAATTCACAAATATCTGGAAATTAAACAACATACTATTTTTAAAAAAATGAGTTAAAGAGGAAATTGCAAATGAAATTAAGAAATGTCTTCAGGTGAATGAAAAAGAAAATACAACATGCCAAAGTTTATGTGATGCAGTACTGAAAGGGAAATTTAGAACCCTAAATGCTTATCATTAAAAAGAAGATTCCAAACCAGAGACCTAACCTTAAAACCAGAAAAACTAGTAACAGAATAGTAAACTCTTCCTAAAGTGAGCAGAAGGAGATAAAAAGTAGAGCAGAGATAAATGAAATAGAAAAACAATAGAGAAAATCTGAAAAAACAAAATTTGGTTCTTTGATTGAAAAAATCAATAAATTTGACAGATCTTTAGCTAGAATGGCAAAGGAAAAAGAGAGAGGCTTCAAATAACAAAAATCAGAAATGAAAAGGGGTTTATTATTGCTGATACTGCTGAAGTAAAATGTACTATAAGAAGATACTATGAACCACTAAACACCAAAAATTAGACAACCTAGATGAAATGGACAAACTGTTATAAACTCACAAACTACCTACACTGACTCCAGAAGAAATAGAATTTCTTAAGAAACCAATTGCTAGTACAGAGATTGAGTCAGTAATTAAAAATCTTGCAACAAAGAAAATCTTAGAACCAGATAGCATCAAGGGGGAATTCTACCAAACATTCCATGAAGACTGAACTCCAATTCTACTCAAATTTTCTGAATAAATGTGGAGGAGGGAACATGCCCAAAGTCATTCTGTGAAGCCACCAACACCCATATAACAAAAATGGATAAAGATATCATAAGACAAGAAAACTATAGACCAAGTTCTCTTATTAAACATAAATACAAAAATCATTGACAAATTACTCACAAAACCAATCCAACAGCACACTTAAAAAAATATGCTCTGTGATCAAGTTCAATGTATCCCTGGTATGCCAGGTTGGTTTAACATAAGTAAATCAACATAATACTCCATATTATAAGGGAAAAAACACACAATTATCTCAATTGATGCTGAAAAAGCATTTAAGAAAATAAAACACAACAGTCATATAAATATTTAAAAAATTATGGCTATAAGGAAACTTACTTAACATTATAAAAGGAATATATGGAAAGCCCACAGCGATAATCCTATATAATGGTAAATGACTAAAAGCCGTCCTTTCGTGATTAGGAACAAGAGAATGATGCCCATTCTCACCAATTTTAATGAGAATTATACTGGAATTTCTTGACAGAGAAAAAGTAAGTGAAATGAATTCAAATTGGAGAGGAAGAAGTAAATATTTTCCAATTTGCAAATGATATGGTCCTATATAGAGGAAATCTTGAAAAATCCACAATAAAGCTTGTAGAACCAATAAATGAATTCAGTGAGTTCATGGGGTACAAGATCAAAACCAAAACAAAAAACAAAACAAAACAAAAAACCAGTATTGTTTCTGATAAAAAAGCAATTAATAATTGGAAGAAGAAATTAGAAAAAGAATTTTTTCACAACAGAATCTAAATGAATAAAATATCTAAAATAGTTCTAAGCACAAGTGCAAAGGTCTTTTTTGCAGAAATCTGCAAAATATTGCTAAAAGAAATTAAATAAGAAATAAATAAATAGAAAGACAGTCCATCTTCATTGGGTGGAAGACTAAATATCATCAAAATGTCAATACTACCCAAAGCAATTTAGAGATTCAATGCAATTGCAATAAAATTTCCAACAATTTTCTTTGCAGAAATGAAAAAGTCAATCATCAAATATATGGAAGGATAAGTGGCCCCAAATTGCTAAAAGTCATGTTGAAAAAGAAAAGTGAAGTTGGAGAACTCACACTTCCCTATCTGAAAATTTATTACAAAGCCACAGTTAAAAGAGAGAGGTGCTGGCATAAGGACAGACATATAGACCAATGCAGTAACATCGAGAACTCAGAAATCAACCCTTATATTTATGGCCAAGTTAGTTTTGTCAAGGAAGCAAAGATCACTCAATTGAGAAAGCACAAATTTGTTGAGAAAACTGCATCTCCCTTTGGAAAAATAAAATAAGGAGGACCTCACTTCATTCCATAAACATAGGTCAACACAAAATAGACCAAAGACCTTAGTATAAGAGCTGGAACTATCAAATTGCTAGAAGAAACTGTAGAGAAGCAAATTCCGAACCTTGTGTTAGGGAACAGTTTCTTAGACATTACACCCAAAGCACAAACAACAAAAGAAAAAAAAATAGATAAATGGCTTCTCATCAAAATGAAAACCTTTTGTTCCTCTAAGGACTTTATCACAAAATTTAAATGTTAACTTACATAATGTGAGAAATTATTTGGAAACCCCATATCTGATAAATGTTTAATATCCAGAATATAAAGGAATCCTTCAACTTAACAACAAAAAGACCAGCAACCCAATGAAAAAAATGAGCAAAAGATTAAAACAGACATTTGTTCAAAGAAGATATACAAAGGGCTAGAAATCACATGATAAAATGCTCAATAGGATTACTCATAAGGGAAAACTAATTAAAATCACAGTGAGATATCATTTCATGCCCATTAGAATGGCTGCTGTTAAAAGAAAAAAAAAAAACAGAAATTAACAAGTGTTGGAGTGGATGCAGAGAAATAGGACACTTGTACATTTCTGGTGGAAGGCAGTTTTACAGTTCCTCAGAAATCTAAATCTAGAAATACGACCCACCATTCCCGTCACTAGGCATATACCCAAAATAATTGAAAACAGGGACTCAAAAACATATTTGCACACTGATGTTCATATCAACATTATTAACAAAATTGCCTAGTGATGGAATTAACCTGCTCTGGTTTGCTAAAAGCTGCTGGGAACAATATACCAGAAATGACTTAGCTTTTACAACGAAAATTTATTAGATTAAAATTTACTGTTCTGATGTTTTGAAAATATCCAAATCAAGGCTTAATCAGTGATGCTGCCTCACTGGATGTTGGATAATGGTGATCCTGGACTCTTTCCCCATGGCAAGCTATAGTGGCAATTCTGCCAGTCTGGTTCTCTGCTTTCTCTTCTGAGCTTACATTCTCCCTGAGTTCAGCAGTGGGTGATCAGGCACATGGCTCATCTGTCCCCACTCCTCTAGGTCTCATCTTTTTCAGCTTTTAAGGGTCTCTTCTGGGGCCTTTGTGCTTCACTGATTCCAGTACCTCAGGGTTTCTCTGTGTCTGCAACTTTTTTCTGTGTGTCTCTTGATTTTAGTCCTCCATTTATAAAAGACTCTTGTAAGAGGATTAAGAACACCCTGGGTTCTGCAGTCTAATCAAAGACCCTTAACTGAAGCATTCCTAAGATACCATCTACTATGGATTTACAGAAACAGGAATTAAGGATTTTCTGACATACACAAAAGACTCAAACCAGCACACAAACAGTGGGTCCATCAACCCATGAATGGATAAATAAAATATGGTATATACATAAAATGGAAAATTATTCAACTGTTAAAAAGAATGAAGTCCTGATACATGTGATAACATGAAATTACCTGGAATAAATCTTGTTGATTGAAATAAACTAGGCACAGAAGGACAGATATTGTGTGATCTCACTGATTTTAACAATTAGAATAAGCAAACTCAGAATCAGAATATAGAATATAGCTTACCAGTGGATGGGGTAGTGATAGGGAATGATAATTTAAGGCTCAAAATGTATAGTTTCATATTTGTAATGATAGAAATTATTTCATTATGGATGATGGTGATGATAGCAAACATTGTGAAAGCAATTAACAGCACTGAAATATATATCTGAATATGTTTAAAGGGTAAATGGTACTGTGGGAAATATGTCATGAAAGTAGGTTGGCAGTGCTAAAATCTCTTAAAAAATCAAAGGAGGAAGGCCAGAAGGTGTCCAGTGGGCTGCTTTGGGGATGTGAGAAAAGAAGAGTGCCTCATACATCATCTAGGTGGGAGTAGGGACAGAGAGACAAGGAGATTGAATGGAAAAAATGTGACTTTTTCATCCCCACAGCTCTGAATAGCACCTATCTCCCTATGCTAGAGGTGAAAATCCTCAGTAAAACATGTGATTGATTGTGGCCAACTGAGAGGAGAATGAATGTCTTCTTTCCTGGAAAGAAGTAGGGTACGATGGAGGGATGAATGTTATTTCTCTTCAGAAAGAGTAAACAATAGGGCCCTGTTTTCAATCATAGTTCTAACCTGCACAGTAACAGAAGACAGTGGGGGGTGACAGTCACCTCTGGGAAAATGTTCACTAAAATGTCCCATCACCTGCTACCAGGACAGTAAAGGGAAAGTCCACAAACTTTGTCCCTGAACTCATACTTATATTCTTCCATGGCATTTTTAACCATTATTTCAATCCTTTTGCCAATTTATCCTGCATTATCATCTTACCTTCTGTCTCAATATACATGTTAAGAATGTCTTTCCCTAACTCCAGACCAAGATGGCTTCAATAGGTAGTTCAACATTCACCACCTTTATTTTGGGTTCTTTAGCTTTTGGGAGCTAATCAGGCTTCTTTTCATTTAATTAGTCATAATCTGGGTTTTTGTTTTTTCTGAGGTAAATTCAAGTGAAGGGGAGACTGTGAGTTTTGCTGACCATAAAGTTGTACCTGGAGCTGTGTTCAAGCTTCACTGTTGTCTTGATGGTTATATATTTTTTATCAATGTCTGGGGTTTTCTGTGGTCTCAGATTTGGACACTCCATGACTCCATGTCCACCTCAGCAGATAATGCGTTTTCTTCAGTTGGGACTTTTTCTACCACAGCTAATGTAGATATGGTGGAAATGCCATTGGTGTTGACCTGAACTTTGATTTCACATTAGATTTTTCTCCATCTTTCTAAGCAGAAACATTCTGAATGATGAAGGGACCTATTTTTCCTTCTGTATATGGAACTCCCTGAGGATCAGAATAGAAAGCATCTAGCTCAAAAGAATCTCATCAGCAGATGGTGAGAACTTAGGAGAAAGGTGCAATATGGTTGTGGCTGAACACTTCATGAACACATTCAGTATCTTTGAATCATGATTCCAGACCAAATACTTTGGAAAAAGAATTACATCTGTAACAGAAAACTCTCTAACTTTAAATGGTGGGGAAAAACATGCACACCGCAGCACGCATCCTCTGGCTGCTGCTTCATCTGTGTTAAGGGTTGTGCTGCAGCCTTCTCTGAAGAATTTGGCATTTTTTTCATTCATAGCTAGAATTTTTGTGTCTGCAATGATCTCAGCAGCATTCATATCTTCTATTATTAGTTGAGTTTATTCTATCAGTGCATAAAAGGGCATTTCTACTTTTTACAGAAGTTCAGTACAGGGTTCTTCAAACTGTGACCTGCTCATCTTTCCCAAAAAATCTTTGTCCTTCATAAAGCACTCAATATTCAGTGGCAGGTCTGTTCTGATTGAGCTCAATAGCTTTTTAAAATTTTCACACTCCTGATACAGATGAAAGGGTGCTTGAATTTTCGATTGTGCATCCAACTTGTACTTGGTCTTAAATTCTGCACAAAAATATTCCACTAACATTTCATCAAAGTTTTTTCATTTCAAGAAAGGATCAAAAGCTATTCCATGTACCTTAAATTTTCTCTTGTTAAAGGCACATGCAGATACTTGAAAAGCTGTGTTTCCAATATCAACAAACACCATTATCTGAATTTTCTCATCCAAGCCTCGGATTATTGCTTATAAATTCCATAATTCAAAGCAACAACAGTCATGTCATTCATAAGTCTCAAGAAGATGAGGCCAACAATATGTGCAGCATCTAACACAGATTGCCTTTCTACATCTGTGAAGGAGGGCGATGAAATAACACAACCTGTTAATGTTTCTTGAGATTGTTTTCAGCAATAAATTCCTTTAATTTAGTCAACACCATGACTCTTATCTGTTTATATGCTTTTCATCCATGTACAATAGCTTTATTCCAACTCCTTCATTTTTTAAAATATATTTTTAATTTTTTTCTAAAAGATGCTTAGATTACATAAAATGTTACATAAAAAATAAGGGATTCCCATATGCCCCACTCCCCACACCTCCCACTTTTCCCCACATTAACAACTTCTTTCATTAGTGTGGTACATTCGTTGCAACTGATGAACACATTTTGGAGCATTGCCACTAAAGAGGCATTACAGTTTATATTGTATTTTACACTCTTTTCCACTCAGCTCTGTATCTGGGTACATATGGATATATATAATTGCTTGTATCTGTCATTGCAATGTCATTCAGGGCAATTCCAAGTCCCAAAAGTGCCTCAATATTACACCTCTTTTTCCCTCTCTCTGCCTTCAGCACCTCCAGTGGCCACTGTTTCCACATCAATTATATAATTTCTTCCATAGCTAGAATCACAATAAGTCCCTAGTAGAATACCAGTAGGTCCACTCTAGTCCATATTTTATTCCCCAATCTGGAGGATTCTCGGATGGTGATGCACACTCCACCTCTAATTGAGAGGGGGCTTTGATCCCATATGGCTGATGGGTGGGACTCTCTTGCCTGCAGTTGTACACTCTCTCAGTTCCTTGGTATGAAGGTTGTCCATCTTCACCTCCTTGTTAGTTGTCCGGGATAAATCCAATGAACTGGAGAGTAGGTTTTGCAACTCTGCTGAGGCTCAGGGCCCAGCTGGTGGACTACCATTTTTCAATGTAACCAAACTATAACTTAAGTTTAACTTCTCCTTTTGACTGAAAGTGTTCTTGAATGCTTGGCGATAAAATCTCCTGAAATTGGATGCTGTGTTGTTTGCCTGAGTAATTTGCTGGTTTTAAATCCTAACCCTAATTGTTCTGTTCTTTGATCCAAAAGGTATGAATGATAGTGCCTCCACTGGCCCCTCCACAAGCCACTTCTGCATCTTTCATCTCAAGCATTCACAGAAGATTCTTCACAATTGATGGCATGTCCCCAGAGACTCTGTCATTGCCATGTCAGCAGGACAGCTGCTACAGTGCCACTGGCTTGAGCAGGCCAACTGGTCCACCCCAGTTAAAGGCACCTTATTGTCTGGATCAAATCCACAATGAAGGATGCCTAGAAGCATGTACAAATCATATTTTACCAGCAGGCCATGGCATCTTACCCTGGGGCCCAAGAGTGAGGCCAAGCAGGTGGAGGTAGGCCCCAATGCTGTCAACATGCTTATTCTCCAGTTGAATATCATCTTTGAAGAAAGGTCTATTCAAATATTTGTCCTTTTATTAAAATTGGCTGTATGTATTTTTGTTGCTGAGTTAGTTCTTTATATCATCTGTATATTAAACCCTATGAAATAAATGTTTTCTAAATATATTCTCCTATTCTGTAGGTTGACTTTTCAGTTTCTTGACAATGTCCTTTGATGCACAAATTTTTCAATTTTGATGAACTAGCATTTATCTATTTTTTGTTGTTCCTCATGCTTTTGCTGAAAAATCTAAAAATCCATTGCCTACTACAAAGCCCTGAATGTATTTCCCCATGCTTTCTTCTAAGAATTTTACAATATTGGCTTATATATATACTTTTCTATTCAATTTCAAATTAGTTATTGGCTATGGTGAGAGATAGGATCCACATTCATTCATTTTATTTTTTGCTTGTGGATTTACAGTTGTCCCAGTACCATTTCTTGAAAAAAACAAATCATTTCCCATTTAATGAACTTGGAAATGGTCAGATATAAAATGGCTATATATGTGCAGATTGAACTCTGGACACTCAAATCCAATTTATTGGTCTATATGAATATCCTTATGTCAGCATCACACTGTTAATTACTACAGCTGTGTAGTAAGTTTTTGAATTCAGAAGGGTGAGTCCTCCCAATTTTTCTTTTTCAGGCTTGTTTTGGCTATTTGGGGCCCTTTGAACTCCAAATGATTTTGAGGAGAAGCTTTTCAATTTCTGTAAAAAGGCTGTGGGAATTTTGATAGGGATTGTATTGAAATTGTACCTCACTTGAGGTCATGTTGATATATTAACAATGTTAAGTCTTCCATCCATGAACCTGGGATAACTTTCCATTTACATGGGTCTTTAATTTCTTTCAGCAATGCTTTGCCATTTTCAGTGTACATGTCTATCTTCTCCTTCCTTAAATTCATTCCTGGTATTTTATTCTTATAGATTCTACTGTAAATGGAATTAATTTCTTGATTTCCAAATCATATTGTCCATAACTAGTGTATAGCTAGCCAACTGACTTCTGTGTGTTTATTTTCTATCCTGAAACTTTGATGACTTTGTTTATTAGCTCCAGTAGCTTTCTTGCATATTCCTTTAGGCTATATATATTCTGGTTATATGTGAAGGTAGTCTGACTTCTTCTTTTTCAATTTGGATATTTCTTTATCTTGACTGATTGCTCTAGCTAGAATATTTTGTACAATGTGAAATAACAGGGGCGATGTCTTGTTAAAATATGCTGTTCAATCTAACTAATGAGTTTATCATTTCAAGTGATGTAATTTGCACTTCCAAAATTTCTATTTGGTTCCTTTTTTAAAATTTCAATCTCTTAATTTTGCTTAAAGCTTTCCCAACTAACTTTAATTCCTTGTATGAGGACTTCTTTAGCTCACTGGACATATTCAAAGTGGTTAATTTTGTCTTTGTCTAATAATTCCAATGTATGAGCTATCTTGGAGATGTTTTCTTTTTTATTTAAATTTGCTTTATATAATGGGGTAGACATAAATTAATGAACAGGAACTTAATCAAGATGCATATAACTAGTTAACATAATTTAATACTATAATTTCTTTCAACTTTTCTCAATTTCATGTTTTGTTTTTTTTTGTTTTTTGATGTATGGGTGGTTGGACCTGGAACCTCATACATGTGAACCAGGCACTCAACCAATAAGCTACACCTGCTCCACTCAATTTTATCTTTGTCTTTCCATCATGGTGCTTATAAAGAAATTAACCAATGTATGATACTACACTTAAATGTCAAATCTGTACAAGGTACTTTTGACATGCTGAATTCCCCTATAAGGCAATTGTGAAGAAACTTCAAGATACTTGTACTTTGTATGTTGTATGTATGAAAGAAGGCAGTGGTATGACATAGTCAAAGTACTAAAAGAAAAAAATTTCCAACCACGAATTCTCTATCCAGCAAAACTGGCATTCAAAAATGATGCAGAGTTCAAAATATTCACAGATAAACAGAAATTAAGAGAGTATATCAATAAGAAACCAGCACTTCAAGAAATACTAAAGGAAGTTCAACAAGTTGAAAGGAAAAATCAAGGGAGAGAGAGTTGGAGGAGGGTTTAAAAACATCTAAAAATAAAAAAATAGAAACAAAACAACATATGACATACATTAATACAGAGGAAATATGGCTGAAGTAAGAAATTCATTGCGAGTAATAACATTGAATGTTAATGGATTAAATTCACCACTCAAGAGACACAGATTGGCAGAATGGATAAAGAAACATGATCCAAATAATATGCTGTCTACAAGAAGCCCATCTTGGACCCAGGGATTCAAGGAGGCTGAAAGTAAAAGGCTGGAAAACATTTTTACAAGCTAACAATAGCCAAAAAAGGGCAGGAGTAGCTATACTAATATCAGACAAAATAGACTTTAAATGCAAAAGTATTGTAAGAGAAAAAGATGGACACTATATATTAGTAAAAGAGATAATCTCTCAAGAAGAGAGAATAATCATAAACATTTATGCCCCTAATCGGGGTGCCTCAAAATATGTGAGGCAAACTCTGGAAAAGCTAAATGGAGAAATAAATGCCTCTACAATTATAACAGGGGACTTTAATACACCATTGTCATCATTAGACAGAACTTCTAGACAGTGAATCAATAAAGAAACAAAGACTCTCAACAATACATTGGAGGACCTAGACTTAATAGACATATACAGAACATTACCCCCAAATACAGCAGGATTTACATTCTTCTCGAGTGCACAAGGATCTTACTCCAAGACAGACCACATGCTAGGCCACAGAACAACGCTCAATGAATTCAGAAAGATTGAGATTATACAAAGTAATTTTTCCAATCACAATGGAATGAAATTGGAAATCACTAAGGGCCAGAGAAACAGGTTAGGCACAAGGATATGGAAGTTAAACAACACACTCTTAGACAAACAGTGGGTCAAGGAGGAAATCTCAAAAGAAATCAGTAACTACCTGGAAACTAATGAAAACGACAACACAACGTATCAAAACCTATGGGATGCAGCGAAAGCAGTCC
>JAQZBX010106296.1:0-10762 GCA_029593785.1 Cabassous unicinctus
TATGTCCTTGCTTTGATGCACATGTCAACACACAGCTTATACCTAAGGCTTAGCCAATGCAGTGGTTAATTCACTTCATGAAACTCAAAAAGATTTGTGTTTTATTTGAGGCTCTGCCATTGTTTTCATTTAAATTCATGTTCAAAACACTGGTTTCACCTAACAGTCTCAGATCTCAACAGTTAATTCAAATTTGAAAGTTAAGTAAGATACTTATTTGTTTGGATGCTAGGCGCTTTCTTTCACTCATTATCAACCTAAAAACAGTGCTTTCACCTAATGCTATGCCAAAACACTGGTTTCTTCAGTTTTCAAAACCAAGCAATATTGTCATTACAATGGCAGCTAGGCACTAATTTTCACTTCCAATGAATGTGAGAACACTGGTTTTGCTATGCCAAGGCTGCCATTTGATCACTTTGGAAATCTAAGTAAAATTCTTGTTTCTTACATTGCATTACATGTGTTTTCAAATACAATCATCTGGAAAACACTGCCTTTCCTTTCGTTGGTTGAATGCAGTTAGTTATTTGCTTTAAAAACCATAGAAGTGACTTGTTTCATTGGCGGATTTGCATGTGTATTCATTTACACACAACTTCAAGACACTGGTTTCAGCTAACTCTTTGTGAATTCAGTAGTTAATTTAAGTTTCAACTGTAAGTAAGATTCTTCTTTTTTTGCCTGCTATGTCCATGCTTTGAGGCACATGTCAACACACAGCTTGTACCTAACGCTCAGCCAATCCAGTGGTTTCTTCACTTTACGAAACTCAATTAGATTTGTGTTTTATTTGATGCTCTGCCATTGTTTTCTTTTAAATTCATGTTCAAAACACTGCTTTCACCTATCAATCTGAGAACTCAGCAGTTAATTCAACTTTGAAAGGTAAGTTAGATACTTATTTGTTTGGCTGCTAGGCGGGTTCTTTCACTCATTATCAACCTAAAAGCACTGCTTTCACCAAATGCTATGCCAAAACACTGGTTTCTTCAGTTTTCAAAGCCAAGCAATATACTCTTTACAATGGGCGCTAGGCAACAGTTTTCACTTTATATGTATGTGAAAACACAGGTTTTGCTATTCCAAGGATGTAGTTTGATCGCTTTTGTAATCTATGTAAGATTCTTTTTTCTTACATTGCATTACATTTGTTTACAATTACAATCATCTGGAAAACACTGCCTTTCTTTCGTTGGTTGAATGCAATTAGTTATTTGCTTTTAAAGCCATAAAATGACTTGTTTCATTGGCTGATTTGCATGTGTATTCATTCACACACAACTTCAAGACAGTGGTTTCACCTAACTCTTCTTGAATGCAGTGGTTAATTCAAGTTTCAAGGGTAAGTAAGATTATTGTTTGTTTGGCTGCTATGTCCTTGCTTTGACGCACATGTCAACACACAGCTTTTATCTAACGCTCAGCCAATGCAGTGATTTCTTCACTTTATGAAACTAAATTATATTTGTGTTTTATTTCACGCTCTGCCATTGTTTTCATTTAAAATCATGTTCAAAACACTGGTTTCACCTAACAGTCTCTGAACTAAGCAGGTAATTCCACTTTGAAAGTTAAGTAAGATACTTATTTGTTTGGCTGCCAGGCGCTTTCTTTCACTCAATATCAACCTAAAAACACTGCGTTCACCTAATGCTATGCCAAAATACTGGTTTCTTCAGTTTTCAAAACCAAGCAATATACTCGTTACAATGGCCGCTAGGCACTAATTTTCACATAACATGAATGTGAAAACACAGCTTTTGCTATGCCAAGACTTTAGTTTGATCACTTTTGAAATCTAAGTAAGATTCTTGTTTCTTACATAGCATTACATGTGTTTTCAATAACAATCATCTGGAAAACACTGCCTTTCCTTTCGTTGGTTGAATGTAGTTAGTTATTTTCTTTAAAAACCATAAATGTGACTTGTTTCATTGGCTGATTTGCATGTGTATTCATTTACACACAACTTCAAGAAACTGGTTTCACCTAACTCTTTGTGAATGCAGTAGTTAATTCAAGTTTCACGGGTAAGTAGGATTCTTCTTTGCTTGGCTGCTATGTCCATGCTTTGAGGCACATATCAACACACAGCTTATACCTAATGCTCAGCCAATGCAATGGTTTCTTCACTTTAGGAAACTCAATTAGATTTGTGTTTTATTTGATGCTCTGCCATTGTTTTCATTTAAATTCATGTTCAAAACACTGGTTTCACCTAACAGTCTCTGAACTCAGCAGTTAATTCATCTTTGAAAGTTAAGTAAAATACTTATTTGTTTGGGTGCTAGGCCCTTTCTTTCACTCATTATCAACCTAAAAACACTGCTTTCACCTAATTCTATGCCAAAACACTGGTTTCTACAGTTTTCAAAACCAAGCAATATGCTCTTTACAATGGGCACTAGGCAATAGTTTTCACTTAAAATGTATGTGAAAATACTGGTTTTGGTATGCCAAGGCTGCCATTTGATCACTTTGGAAATCTAAGTAAGATTCGAGTTTCTTACATTGCATTACATGTGTTTTCAATTACAATCGTTTGGAAAACACTGCCTTTCCTTTCGTTGGTTGAATGCAGTTAGTTCTTTGCTTTAAAAACCTTAAAAGTGACTTGTTTCATTGGCTGATTTGCATGTGTATACATTTACACACAACTTCAAGTCACTGGTTTCACTTAACTCTTTGTGAATGCAGTAGTTACTTCAAGTTTCAAGGGTAAGTAAGATTCTTGTTTGTTTTGCTGCTATGTCCTTCCTTTGACGCACATGTCAACACACTGCTTATACCTAAGTCTCAACCAATGCAGTGGTTACTTCGCTATACAAAACTCAATAAGATTTGTGGTTTATTTAATGCTCTGCCATTGTTTCCGTTTAAATTCATGATCAAAACATGGGTTTCAACGAACAGTCTCTGAACTCAGCGTTTAATTCAACTTTGAAAATTAAGTAGGGTACTCAATTGTTTGGATGCTAGGCGCTTTCTTTCCCTCATTATCAACCTAAAAGCACTGCTTTCACCTAATGCTATTCCAAAACACTGGTTTCTTCAGTTTTCAAACCCAAGCAGTGTACTCATTACAATGGCAGCTAGGCACTAGTTATCACATAAAATGAATGTGAAAACACTGGTTTTGCTATGCCAAGGCTGCAGTTTAATCACTTTTGAAATCTAAGTAAGATTCTTGTTTCTTACAAAGCTATACATGTGTTTTCAATTACAATCATCTGGAAAACACTGCCATTCCTTTCGTTGGTTGAATGCATTTAGTTATTTGCTTTTAAAACCATAAAAGTGACTTGTCTCATTGACTGATTTGCATGTGTATTCATTTGCACACAACTTCAAGACACTGGTTTCACCTAACTCTTGGTGAATGCGGTAGTTAATTCAAGTTTCAAGGGTAAGTACGATTCTTGTTTGTTTGACTGCTATGTTTTTGCTTTGACGCACATGTCAACACATGGCTTATACCTAAGGCTCAGCCAATGCAGTGGTTACTTCACTTTATGAAACTCAATAAGATTTGTGTTTTATTCGACGCTCTGCCATTGTTTTCATTTAAAATCATGTTCAAAACGCTGGTTTCACCTAACAGTCTGAACTCAGCCGTTATTTCAACTTTGAAAGTTAAGTAATATACTTATTTGTTTATCTGCTGGACGCTTAATTTCACTCATTATCAACCTAAAGAACTGCATTCACCTAATGCTATGCTAAAACACTAGTTTCTTCAGTTTTCAAAACCAAGCAATATACTCATTACTATGGCCAATAGGCTCTAGTTTTCACATAAAATGAATGTGAAAACACTGGTTTTGCTATGGCAAATCTGCAGTTTGATCACTTTTGATATCTAAGTAAGATTCTTGTTTCTTACTTTGCATTACATGTGTTTTCAATTACAATCATCTGGAAAACACTGCCTTTCCTTTCGTTGGTTGAATGCAGTTAGTTCTTTGCTTAAAAAAGCATAAAACTGACTTGTTTCATTGGCTGATTTGCATGTGCATTCATTTTCACACAACTTCAAGGCACTGGGTTCACCTATCTCTTTGTGACTGCAGTAGTTAATTGAAGTTCCAAGGGTAAGTAAGCTTCTTGTTTGTTTGCCTTCTATGTCCTTGCTTTGACGAACAAGTCAACACACAGCTTATAACTAAAGCTAAGGCAATGCAGTTGTTTCTTCACTTTACGAACCTGAATAAGATTTGTGTTTTATTTGATGCTCTGCCATTGTTTTCATTTAAATTCATGTTCAAAACACTGGTTTCACCTATCAGTCTCTGAACTCAGCAGTTAATTCAAATTTGAGAGTTAAGTAAGATACTTATTTGTTTGGCTGCTAGGCACTTTCTTTCACTCATTATCACCCTAAAAACACTGCTTTCACCTAATTTTATGCCAAAACACTGGTTTCTTCAGTTTTCAAACCCAAACAATATACTCATTACAATGGCAGCTAAGCTCTAGTTTTCACTTAAAATGAATGTGAAAACACTGGTTTTGCTATGCCAAGGCTGCAATTTGATTACTTTTGAAATCTAAGTAAGAATCTTGTTTTGACAATGCTACACATGTGTTTTCAATTACAATCATCTGGAAAACACTGCCTTTACTGTCATTGGTTGAACGCAGTTAGTTCTTTGCTTTAGAAAACCATAAAAGTGTCTTGTTTCATTGGCTGGTTTGCATGTGTATTCAATTCTACACAATTTCAAGACACTTGTTTCACTAACTCTTTGTGAATGCAGTAGTTAATTCAAGTTTCAAGGGTAAGTAAGATTCTTGATTGTTTGGCTGCTATGTTCTTGCTTTGATGCACATGTCAACACACAGCTTATACCTAAGGCTCACCCAATGCAGTGGTTTCTTCACTTTACGAAACTCAATAAGATTTGTGTTTTATTTGATGCTCTGCCATTGTTTTCATTTAAATTCATGTTCAAAACACTGGTTTCACCTAACAGTCTCAGAACTCAGGAGTTATTTCAACTTTGAAAGTTAAGTAAGATACTTATTTGTTTGGCTGTTAGGGGCTTTCTTTCACTCATTATCAACCTAAAAACACAGCTTTCAACTAATGCTATGCCAAAACACTGCTTTCTTCAGTTTTCAAACCCAAGCAATATACTCATTACAATGGCAGCTAAGCTCTAATTTTCACTTCCAATGAATGTGAAAACACTGGTTTTGCTATGCCAATGCTGCCATTTGATCACTTTGGAAATCTAAGTAAGATTCTTTTTTCTTACATTGCATTACATGTGTTTACAAATACAATCATCTGGAAAACACTGCCTTTCCTGTCTTTGGTTGAATGCAGTTAGTTCTTTGATTTAGAAAACCATAAAAGTGACTTGTTTCATTGGTTGGTTTGCATGTGTATTCATTTACACACAACTTCAAGACGCTGGTTTCACCTAACTCTTTGTGAATGCAGTAGTTAATTCAAGTTTCAAGGGTAAGTAAGATTCTTATTTGTTTGGCTGCTATGTCCTTGCTTTGTCGCAAATGTCAACACACAGCTTATACCTAAGGCTCAACCAATGCAGTGTTTACTTCACTTTTTGAAACTCAATAAGATTTGTGTTTTATTTGATGCTCTGCCAATGTTTTCATTTAAATTCATGTTCAAAGCACTTGTTACACCTAACAGTCTCTGAACTCAGCAGTTAATTCAACTTTGAATGTTAAGTAAAATACTTATTTGTTTGGATGCTAGGCACTTTCTTTCACTCATTATCAACCTAAAAACACTGCTTTCACCTTATGCTATGCCAAAACACTGGTTTCTTCAGTTTTCAAAACCAAGCAATATACTCATTACAATGGCAGCTAGGCACTAGTTTTCACTTCCAATGAAAGTGAAATCACTGGTTTTGCTATGCCAAGGCTGCCATTTGATCACTTTGGAAATCTAAGTAACATTCTTGTTTCTTACAATGATATAGATGTGTTTTCAATTACAATCATCTGGAAAACACTGCCTTTCCTTTCGTTGGTTGAATGCAGTTCATTGTTTGCTTTAGAAAACCATAAAAGTGACTTGTTTCATTGGGTGATTTGCATTTTTATTCATTTACACACAACTTCAAGATACTGGTTTCACCTAACTCTTTGTGAATGCAGTAGTTACTTCAAGTTTCAAGGGTAAGTTAAATTCCTGTTTGTTTGGTTGCTATGTCCTTCCTTTGGCGCACATGTCAACACACAGCTTATACCAAAGCCTTAGCCAATGCAGTGGTTACGTCACTTTACGAAACTCAATAAGATTTTTGTTTTATTTGATGCTCTACCATTGTTTTCATTTAAATTCATGTTCAAAACACTGGTTTCACCTAACAGTCTCTGAACTCAGCAGTTAATTCAACTTTGAAAGTTAAGTAAGATATTATTTGTTTGGTTGTGAAGCGCTATCTTTCACTCACTATCAACCTAAAAACACTGCTTTCACCAAATGCTATGCCAAAACACTGGTCTCTTCAGTTTTGAAAACCAAGCAATATACTCATTACAATGGCAGCTAAGCTCTAGTTTTCAATTCCATTGAATGTGAAAACACTAGTTTTGCTATGCCAAGGCTGCCATTTGATAACTTCGGAAATCTAAGTAAGATTCTTGTTTCTTACAATGCTACACATGTGCATTCATTTACAATCATCTGGAAAAAACTGCCTTTCCTGTCGTTGGTTGAACGCAGTTAGTTCTTTGCTTTAGAAAACCATAAAAGTGTCTTGTTTCATTGGCTGGTTTGCATGTGTATTCATTTACACACAACTTCAAGACACTGGTTTCACCTAACTCTTTGTGAATGCAGTAGTTAATTCAAGTTTCAAGGGCAAATTAGATTCTTGATTGTTTGGCTGCTATGTCCTTGCTTTGACGCAAATGTCAACACACAGCTTATACCCAAGGCTCAGCCAATGCAGTGGTTACTTCATTTTATGAAACTCAATAAGATTTGTGTTTTATTTGATGCTCTGCCAATGATTTCATTTAATTCATATTCAAAACACTGGTTTCACCTAACATTCTCTAAACTCAGCATTTAATTCAACTTTGAAAGATAAGTAAGATACTTATTTGTTTGGCTGCCTGTCGCTTTCTTTCACTGATTATCAACCTAAAAACACTGCTTTCACCTAATTCTATGCCAAAACACTGGTTTCTTCAGTTTTCAAAACCAAGCAATATACTCATTACAATGGCCGCTACGTAATAATTTTCACTTAAAATGAATGTGAAAGAACTGGTTTTGCGCTGCCAAGGCTGTAGTTTGATCACTTCTCAAATCTAAGTAAGATTCTTGTTTTTTCAATGCTCCATATGTGTTTTCAATTACAATCATCTGGAAAACACTGCCTTTCCTTTTGTTGGTTGAATGCAGTTAGTTATTTGCTTTAAAAACCATTAAAGTGACTTGTTTCATTGGCTGATTTGCATGTGTATTCATTTACACACAATTTCAAGACACTGGTTTCACCTAAGTCTTTGTGAATGCAGTAGTTACTTCAAGTTTCAAGTGTAAGTAAGATTCTTGTTTGTTTGGCTGCTATGTCCTTGCTTTGACGCACATGTCAATACACAGGTTAAATCTAAGGCTCAGCCAATGCAGTGGTTTCTTCACTTTACGAAACTCAATAAGATTTGTGTTTTATTTGATGCTTTGCCATTGTTTTCATTTAAATTCATGTTGAAAACACTGGTTTCACCTAACAGTCTCAGACCTAAGATGTTAATTCAACTTTGAAAGTTAAGTAAGATACTTATTTGTTTGGCTGTTAGGTGCTTCCTTTCACTCATTATCAACCTAAAACAGTGCTTTCACCTAATGCTATGCCAAAACACTGGTTTCTTCAGTTTTCAAAACCAAACAATATATTCATTACAATGGCAGCTAGGCACTAGTTTTCACTTCAAATGCATGTGAAAACACTGGTTTTCTATGTCAAGGCTGCCATTTGATCACTTTTGAAATCTTAGTAAAATTCTTGTTTTTACAATGCTATACATGTGTTTTCAATTACAATCATGTGGAAAACACTGCCTTTATTTTCGTTGGTTGAATGCAGTTAGTTCTTTGCTTTAGAAAACCATAAAACTGACTACTTTCATTGGCTGATTTTCATTTGTATTCATTTACACACAACTTCAAGACACTGGTTTCACCTTACTCTTTGGGAATGTGGTAGTTACTTCAAGTTTCAAGGGTAAATAAGATTCTTGTTTTTTTGGCTGCTATGTCCTTGCTTTGACGCACATGTCAACACACAGCTTACACCTAAGGCTCAGCCAATGCAGTGGTTTCTTCACTTTGCGAAACTCAATAAGATTTGTGTTTTATTTGATGCTCTGCCATTGTTTTCATTTAATTCATGTTCAAAACACTGGTTTTACCTAACAGTCTCTAAACTCAGCAGTTTATTCAACTTTGAAAGATAAGTTAGATACTTAATTGTTTGGCTGCTAGTCACTTTCTTTACTTATTATCAACCGAAAAACACTGCTTTCACCTAATGATATGCCAAAACACTGGTTTCCTCAGTATTCAATACCAAGCAATATACTCATTACAATGGCCACTAGGTGATAATTTTCACTTAAAATGAACGTGAAAACACTGGTTTTGCGCTGCCAAGGCTTCAGTTTGATCACTTTTGAAATCTAAGTAAGATGCTTGTTTTTTACAATGCTACACATGTGTTTTCAATTACAATCATCTGGAAAACACTGCCTTTCCTTTCGTTGGTTGAATGCAGTTAGTTCTTTGCTTTAAAAACCGTAAAAGTGACTTGTTTCTTTGGCTGATTTGCATGTGTATACATTTAAACACAACTTCAAGACACTGGTTTCACCTAACTCTTTGTGAATGCAGTAGTTAATTCAAGTTTCAAGGGTAAGTTAGATTCTTGTTTGTTTGGCTGCTATGTCCTTGCTTTGACGCACATGCCAACACTCAGCTTATACTTAAGGCTCAGCCAATGCAGTGGTTACTTCACTTTAAAAAACTCAAAAAGACTTGTTGTTTATTTGATGATCTGCCATTTTTTCCATTTAAATTCATGATCAAAACACGGGTTTCACCTAACAGTCTCTGAACTCAGCATTTAATTCAACTTTGAATGTTAAGTAAGATACTTATTTGTTTGGCTGCTAGGCCCTTTCTTTCACTCATTATCAACCTAAAAGCACTGCTTTCCCCTAATGCTATTCCAAAACACTGGTTTCTTCAGTTTTCAAACCCAAGCAGTATACTCATTACAATGGCAGCTAGGCACTAGTTTTCCCTTAAAATGAATGTGAAAACACTGGTTTTGCTATGCCAAGGCTGCCATTTGATCACTTTTCAAATCTAAGTTAGATTCTTGTTTCTTACAAAGCTATACATGTGTTTTCAATTACAATCATCTGGAAAACACTGCCTTTCCTTTCGTTGGTTGAATGCAATTAGTTATTTTCTTTAAAAACCATAAAAGTGACTTGTTTCATTGGCTGATATGCATTTGTATTCATTTATACAGAACTTCAAGATACTGGTTTAACATAACTCTTTGTGAATGCACTAGTTACTTGAAGTTTCAAGGGTAAGTAGGATTCCTGTTTGTTTGGCTGCTATGTCCTTGCTTTGACGCACATGTCAACACACAGCTTATACCTAAGGCTCAGTCGATGGAGTGGTTACTTCACTTTACGAAACTCAATAAGATTTGTGTTTTATTTGATGCTCTGCCATTGTTTTCATTTAAATTCATGTTGAAAACACTGGATTCACCTAACAGTCTCTGTACTCAGCAGTTAATTCAACTTTGGGAGTTAAGTAAGATACTTATTTGTTTGGCTACTAGGCGCTTTCTTTCACTCATTATCCCCCTAAAAACACTGCTTTCACCTAATTCTATGTGAAAACACTGGTTTCTTCAGTTTTCAAAACAAGCAATATACTCATTACACTGGCCGCTAGGCACTAGTTTACCCTTAAAATGAATGTGAAAACACTGGTTTTGCTATGCCAAGGCTTCAGTTTGATGACTTTTGAAATCTAAGTAAGATTCTTGTTTCTTACATTGCATTACATGTGTTTTCAATTACAATCATCTGGAAAACCCTGCCTTTCTTTCCTTGGTTGAATGCAGTTAGTTATTTGCTTTAAAAACCATAAAAGTGACTTGTTTCATTGGCTGATTTGCATGTGTATTCATTTCTACACAATTTCAAGACACTTGTTTCACTAAACTCTTTGTGAATGCAGTAGTTACTTCAAGTTTCAAGGGTAAGTAAGATTCTTGTTTGTTTGGCTGCTATGTTCTTGCTTTGATGCACATGTCAACACTCAGCTTATTCCTAAGGCTCAGCCAAAGCAGTGGATACTTCACTTTACGAAACTCAATAAGATTTGTGTTTTATTTGATGCTCTGCCATTGTTTTCATTTAAATTCATGTTCAAAACACTGGTTTCACCTAACAGTCTCAGAACTCAGCTGTTAATTCAACTTTGAAAGTTAAGTAAGATACTTATTTGTTTGGCTGTTAGGCGCTTTCTTTCACTCATTATCCACCTAAAAACACTGCTTTCACCTAATGCTATGCCAAAACACTGGTTTCTTCAGTTTTCAAACCCAAGAAATATACTCATTACAATGGAAGCTAGGAACTACTTTTCACTTCCAATGAATGTGAAAACACTGGTTTTGCTCTGCCAAGCCTGCCAATTGATCACTTTTGAAATCTAAGTAATATTCTTGTTTCTTACAAT
>JAQZBX010106297.1:0-10768 GCA_029593785.1 Cabassous unicinctus
TGCCCATGTTCTAGCAATACAGATGTACTTTCAGTATAAAAAGCAATTCCTTACTCACCAGGATATTCAATGGCAAGTGTTTGGCCATCAGCTGTATTCCTATGATTTTTCACTCTCAGGAACAGGCAGAGGACAAAGTGGGCAATGCTGACTATGGAGAAAGAAACCACAATTTCCAGAGCCACTGGTTATTAATACCCTAACTTCCACTGGTTATTAATACTCTAAGCACACCTGCACCCAACCAACAAATACACAGTGTGTTTCAATAAAACAGTTGGAAGACTGTCATCTCCCAATGTAATTAAAGATGACTACGGCTCTTTTTGCTAATTATTTATACAGATATATTATAGATATGAATATGAAAAGCATTGTTGTCTATGTCAATTCACCCACAGTGATCTGAATTTTACATTTTTTCCCTGATAACAAAACATAGGTATCCCTAACTCAGGTCACATGTGGATTTTGGTCACCATATATAGACAAAAACTAAGGCATTTCTCAGATTTAAGGAAGCTTGGTTTAAGAACTAGCTATTTATCAGTCCCTTGGACACTCAATCTTTTCCTGCTCTGCCCAACTCCTGCCTTTTTCTACATACTTGTCTGAAATCATTTTGGTTTCCCCAAATGAGATTTCTAGAAATATCACTACCTGAACCCTGACTTTTAGGTATATCCCAAAAAGACTTTGATCCCATTCATGAAAATTAAAAATGCAATTCATGGTGGAGTTAATCAATTAAGGAGTTAGATCATTTGATGTATCAATATCATCCATCCTCCATAGCTAGCCCTTCAACTCCCTTCATCAGAAAGGAACAGATTATGTGGGCTGTAATGTTCTGCCATATGTCACAAAACTCGTAAGATAAAGAGGCTCAGAAAACAGACTGGGTGGGCAAAGGAAGGTGATTTTTTCCTCTATTTGATATTTTAGGAAAATGGTTACTGAAATTCTTTCCAATATTAATCATCTTTAATTGTAACATCCTTGCATTACTCATTTATGAACTATAAGTTCCCCCTGAACATTTTGTTAATAATTAATTTTATTTCATGGGCAAAAAGATAATGTTTTATAAACAGAAGAAAACATTCCTTTGCATCTGAAATCTAGAAAAAAGGGAAAATGATGTATTAAATGTGATATCGATTCACTTACATTATTCTCAGAAATAATTTTATTGATTATGGTTTATTTATGAAAAATACTTATGCTTTATTTATGAAAAAGGACATCATCAGAAGATCAGAAAATTTTAGTAGCATGACAAAATTACATGGCTATAAAGTGATAAAGCTAGAAATTGAATTTTGCTTTGCCTATATGCCATGCTTATATGTCAGGAATGCACATTGTCACATCAATAACCTGGGGCCACAGCCTGTGGCTACAGCCACATTTATTGCTTGTTTACATGACTGATTCTCATGCCCAGATTTACCTACCACAAGGAAACTTCCAGTGCATTAATCCCCCTTGCCAAATATCCATCACAATACTGTATCCTCATTATTTCAGTATAGATTAATCCATGTTTGCTCATTTCAACAGATGCTTATCAAGACCAACATTTTATTTTTTCTTATGTCCATCCTACTATCTCTATGTTTACCAATCAACACTCCACATACTTAAAATTTTCTGTGATGGCATCTGACAGAGCTCATGACTAGGATATTTTTCCTGGTACAGAGTCACACTAGTGGCTGTCAAGTATGTGGTAACACTACTGTATTAATTCTGTTTTGATATTAAATAACTATGCTATTCTCCATAAACTCTTCAAATCTTCTCCACAGCTTTTGAATTTCACACATTCTCACATTGCCCCTCACTTTCAAATGATTGAATCACCTCCTACTAAGCAGAAGGTTCTTAAAATTTGGCCACTTAAACCCATTAATACCAAAATATTTTAAAATACATTTTGCATTCACACACATTGGCTACTGTATCTCTATTAAATTGAGAGGTCATGATACCACTGGCTGAGTTCAATGTATCCAATTGAACTCTTACTCTCTTGTTTTGTTGGTAACGATAAACTCATCATAAATTCAATCACTCTTACCAGAATCCTCTCCCTCTCTTCACAATCCATCTTAACATGTAAGCTTATATAATACACTCATGACCTACTTTGGAGACCTTTGTTTTTTCTTCCTTTCTCTGATATCTTAGTCTCCTGTTTTGAAAGTACTGTAGTTACTCCATCCACTTTTCCATTGCAAAGAAGAGCTCAATACTTTATTGGAACATTTAAAATTAAATCCTAGCACCTCTTATCTCCTTTTATCCACTATCCTGACATGCTCACATATGTAATTGATTTTAATTTTTTCCATCCCTATCTCTAAATTGAAAGTAACAAACCATTTCTCTGGAATGCTTCCTGAGCTGTCATCATTACATGCTTAATTACATACACCTAAAATGGATTATATTTCAGAACTTTATCTCTCTTCCAAATTATAAACATTACATCTCCTTTAGTCTTCAATATTAGTTAAGGTTCCCACTAGACATCCAGAGATTGATCCTTTACATTCCTTCACATCTACAAAAGACAATGAAACAGTATTTTTATATCTGTACTAAGCACATTTTCACCATTCATTTCCACCCTAAGCCACAAACATACCTTCTCACTCCATACTCATTTTCTTTCTTTCCTAGTTTACATATGAATTTCCAAGGGATCCTATCACTGAACACCACCAAAGTTAGTGTTTACATTTGCTCTATGTTTGGTCTGTTTCTCCCATTGACGTGGGCACAGAAAAATCAATCCATGAATGTTAAGATGCGACAAATTTCCTTTGACCATTGTATATGTATTTTAAATGAAGAGAAATATGTTCACAATTACCTCACCTACCCTCAGATGACCACCTACCTGAAATACAGGTAGTCATTTTTAATGGTTACCTTCTGAAAAATTCACTGAAAAATAAAGGAAGTCATGTTGAACATTTTCTTCATTGCTCCCTAGTACCAAGTTAGATTTGAAAAATCAGAGAAGCCAATACTTTGAAGAAGCTGCCATGAGAAAAAAAGAAACAAAGTTTTGATGGTGAGCACTCTTTATAGATTCACCCTGATTAATTTGGATGCCAATCAAGATAAATCTAGGGAGCAGGTGTGCCTCAAAGGGTTATGCAACTGCCTTCCATATGGGAGGTTCTGGGTTCATCCCTGGTTCCTCCTAATAAACAACAACAACAACAAAAAACACAAACAAGCAAACATGAAAAATCCAACTCAGGGAAGCAGATGTGGCTAAGTGGCTGAACACAGTCTTCCCACATACGAGGTCCCAGGTTCAATCCCCAGCAGAAGATCTCAAAGAAAACAGTCTAATCAAGATTTGGCCCTTATACAAAATACTTTCCCTTTAATTTGGTACATCCAGAGATGCAACTAAGGAAAACAGATTATGTCCTTTAATTCAGTCAACCTTCTAAATATCTCAAAAGCAACGAAAACGTGCCTTACTTCAACTGCCACTCTTATTGTTGTTGAGATTTTGGTGGTTCTAGGCTGTACTCTAGAGAATATGCAGCAAGTGAATCCTTAAAGCTCTTTATTTCTGAGAGGTCTTGTGATTTACCAACATTCTGTCAGGTTATGGATATCAATTTGATTCTTAATAAACATAAGCATTTGCCCTAAAATTTTAAATTCAGAATATCAGGGATTCACAGAAAAATGCTAGTAGAAACCCATTGAAATATTTAAAGCAGCAAAATTATATTACCTTATTCGTGTTTTTAAATTAGTCTTTTACTGAAGAATGGAGTAAAGTAATTTTGAGGGAATTGGTGCCTTTTAAGAATTAGATGGTTGCTTGGCATAGGGACTTGGAAGTGAAAATATGAAGGGCAGGATGGAAGGTTAAAAGATATAATACAGAATAAGAATATTTATTTTGTCAGATATATTTGAGCTCTAATGATATGTTAGACTTTGTACTAAAGACTGCTCAGAGTTTTGAAAAAGGTTTTTAGAGTGAAAGTGAGCAATACCAGTTGAGAAAGAGAAAACTCTGTCAAGTATTATATATGAAGGAGAGCAGGCAACAGAGTGGTATATATATTATAAAATAAGCTTATTTTGTCAGAAAAATAACAAATACATGAATGTATTTGAATACACATATATGTATATTTATATATGAGTGAATAATAAAGTATATAAATTTGCATAAATTGGTATAGTTATTTAGCTATGAATAAAAATAGACAACTTACCAGATTAGTTACTATGAATTGCCTCACGTTCACTTCCAGGACATGTAAAAGGAGTCAAGAATTAAAAGATGTTTAAAAGATGTGGAAGATGGCAAAGTAGGAAGCTCCAGAAATCAGTTCTTCGACCAAAACAACCATTGAGCTCGCAGGAACAGTCTGAATCAAGAATTTTGAAATTCTGGAGAATAGTGGAGCACTGTGCAGCATCCAGGAAGCACCTGGAGAAAGAGACTTGTAAATTGAAATAAATGCTAGTTAGTTTCAGCCTCCCTGCAGTGATCACTGTCCCCTTTCCCCTAATCTTGTAGTAGGCACCAGTGGGGAATAATTTATGGTACAGTCACATGATTTCCTAATATTATGTACTCATTGGAATGAAAGAGTTATAGCAGTTGAGTAACAGAAAGCTCTGTGAATTATTATTTAAGGAGGAAAGCAAGAAGCAGAATAGTACATACAAAATGGGCCCATTTCAGTAAAGCAGCAACAAATACATGAATATATTGAACAAATGTTGATGTATTAATGGATGCATAAAATAGTAGATATGTATTTCTGAATATCGGCTATGATGGTTTAGTCACAAATAAGAGAGAATAATTACCAGATTGCTAATATGAATTGCCTTGGATTCACTTGTGAGACAGGTAGAGGTAGAACATGCAGAAAAGATAGAAATTAAAGAAAAGAGCATAGATAACATGTGCTCCCTTGTAGAATTATTTATGGGTGTGTGCAATGTGTACTCTAATGGGTCCCATTTATAAAATTCATGTGTCAATATGAATTTAAAATTAGTATATCCAAAATAGTGTTGTTAGTGCCATAGCTACTGAATTACAGGGAACCATAATAGTCTGTTAAATGGTAAAGAGTGAATAGAAATTGGGAACAGTATGACCCATTTCCGAAAATGAAAACAAAGAAATCTACATGTATGTATGTACCTGTATGAATGTACCTGTACGTTTGTTCCCCAGAAATGAAGACAGCATTTAAGGATACACATGTTTCATTAACATTAGGCATCTTACTGAAAGAGGTATAATTTATATAAAGGAGTGGTTCTGCTTATTTATTTATACAAGTTTATAATGCTTATAATACAAAGTAAGATTTTAAAAAGTTAATAGGCATATATATATATATATATATATTTCATTGGATAGTTTCTAAATAGATTTTATTCATTGGATGAAGAGCATGACTATGAACTGTATGAAAGTCAGACCCAGCAGATATCCTGCTTCCTGTTTGAAGACAATGAACTCATCTGATCTCTATACCTAGAAATGACCAAAAAGAATTTTATGAGAGTTAATGTGCTTATTCTTGATGTAACTAATTTTTAACTTTATTTTAAAGAAGTTTTAGATTACCGAAAAGCTACATTGAAAATATAGGGGATTCGAATATACTCCACCCCATTCCCCTGTCACCTTTTCCCCTATTAATACCATCTTATATTAGTGTCGTACATTTGTTACAATTGATGAGCAAACATTGAAACATTGCTACTAACCGTGGTGTATAGTTTACATTATGGTTTACACTTTGCACTGTACAATTTTATAGGTTTTGAGAAAATGTATAAAGCGCTGTATCCATCATTGCAATATCATGTAAAACAAAATGCTATATGTTCCACCTAGTCTTTCTTCCCCATCCCCTCAGAAACTCTGGTAAGCACTATTTTTATATCAATGTTGAAGTAACTATTGAGTGTGCATTTCTAGAGATAGGGAGTAGTTGTACAGGATGTGCAATTCAATCGGCAATATATCGGCCACAACAAAATTCTCTTTTTCATTTATTGCTCTCACCTTCTTTCAAAATATGCTCTTCTGGAAAACTCACCATTGTACATGCTAAGCCTTCTCAGAAGACTGAAAAAAAGGGGAGTTAACTGAGAAGATGCAATTTACAAGGAAAAAGAAGATTTGGGGCAAAATTTCTTCAAGGAGTTGGAAACCATAAGCCAGAACTACCCAGCCTTTACCCACCTGTAAATCTGTGATTTTCAGGCTTTTCTTTTTCGTGGTGGTAGTGTACAGATTAACCTTCTCTTAAAGCCTCCAATAAGCTCTACATCAAAAGCTATTGCTTATTGCAAATGTCATTACCTCTCTGCAAAATTGGAATAAAATAGGACACACTAGGGATGGATGTGATTGTCCCAGAGGCCCTGACCTACTTTCTAGCATCTCTGAAACTTCTCAGTGACTCTCTGGATCTCAAATCTCAGGGAGATGCACATGCCTCTGATACCTCCACGAGTTCGCAGGCCTTGGGGATTGATGCTTGCCTATGACTTAGACTCTTCATAATTCCCATTAGGGAATTTGGGTGTGAATTTGGCGGTCTCATCCTCACTGCTGATTATATAGGTTACTGCTGTGCAGCTCAGGTATAGGATAACTTCGTCTCTCTTTTTTTGCCTTTACTATGATCAGTGCTTTTATCTATGTGATGATCTCAGGATAGGACATTTTATAGAACAGAAAAAAATAAAAGCTAACAAAACTCAATGATATGTGGAAGATCACAGAGGAAAATCTATTTAAATGTTCTCATACATTTAAAGAAATCTATACAGCAGTATATCCATGATGTACTGTTTCTACTCTTATTCAGAAAAGTATAGCATCAGTAGAATTCTTCTACCTTAGCTGTCATTTCCACTAAACTAAGAGGAAACAATATATCATAAACCCATATTCAGTTTCTGCCTGTGAGGAAACTGCTGGTGTCATGAACTCACAGTATCTCCCAATTCCCTCCTATCATCTTGCAATGCCCTCCTTATTTTCACTGCTGGTAGGTTGGCTCATTGTTCCCATGCAGGCAGTATTCCTAACAGCCTTGCACTGCTTCTGTGCCTTCTACTATAAAAAATGTGTTACATCATCCTTCAGAAACACACTTTCCCTGCAGCTGGCAAGTCTGAGACCCTCTTCAGCATCACATGTCCCAATAACATACCATTTCTCCTTCCTGACATACAGGGTGGTTCATATTCAGGGTCTTCTAGAACTAATTGTTCAGATAAGGATTCTCTATTCTCCTGACCTGGTTGAGGTACTGAGCTTGAAATGGTGTTTAGTTACTCCCAGGGCAGGTCATACCCATGGGGCTGGGATAAGCTAGGGGCTGTAGTGGATGGAATCCTGCTTCTTAAAGAGATGTATTGAAGTACCCTGAAGAGATGTCTTCACAGAATGCTTCCCATTTCTCAGCACAAGCACCCTGCTATTTCCAAGTCAAGGTGTCTTCCAGAAAGTCTTTAAGCACCTGACCCTCTATCCTGGAGAATGTTCTGCTTTCAGTTTCTTCTGCCAGTCCTCCTGCCTCTGCAGCCTTTGACAGCTCTTGCTGTGGCCTGATGAGCTCCTGTTTCTGCATTTCTAACTTTTCCTGTGAGCAGTGAAAGATTTTTTCCTTCTCTTTCATTTCCTTTTTCAAGTTGTTCTTTAGGATTTGCTGGACCAATTGGTGGCAATCTGTGATGGCGCTGTTCTCAGCGGGACCTCTGCCTCTCCAGCATCTGCTAAAAGAGGATGTGGCAGCTGAATCGCTCCCTCACTTCATGCTATACATGTGTCAAGTAATGCCTAATGGAGGGGAACATAAGTTAACAAGCCACACAATGAAAGCCATGCTGCCTGGTGACCAGCCAGTCTGGGGTCACAGCACGAGGCCTCTCATCCTCCTCAACCTTTACAGTGGGCTCACAGATTCAAGTTTCAGGATCCTCCTGGAAATGCATTCAGGAGCTGAGCATGTACTCCGTGTTGATTGGACTGGGGAGAAAGTTGATGGTGCTCTCTTGGGAGAGCTCTGACTCAAAGATCCGGGGTGTTTTTTCAGCTGGTGAATATATAGTTTTGGTCTGTCTCTCCTGAGCTGCACCCTTTACTCTATGCACTCAGATAAAATATTTGCACCTGACCATTGAAGCTCTGAAGCAGACCCATAGGTCAATGAAGTAATGGTCTTCTCAGTTGAAGATGAAGAAGACATCTCTGATACCCTTGGAATCTTGTTGGGCCTGGAGCTGGGAGACTTTGATAGTCTCACCAAATAGCAAACATTCATATTCTTTTAAAACACTGTAATAAATATTGGGAATTTATGTTTAGAACTATAGATTCTCACACACACACACACACACATACACACATACACACACACACACAAACACACACACACATACACACATTTTTGTATCTAATTTTGAATTCTAAATGATTTTTTCATTTGTAACATTGAAATCACTTCATATTCCTGAACCTTCCTAATTGTATGTTACTTCTTAAAGAAGCATTTTATGAAAGTGATTTTCTTTGCAAATTCAGAATACAAACACTGAAATATGAGAAATGGTCACCTCTTTTTAATGTGTTTCAAAATTTCTTTAAGGGATGGCTTTTGGAAAAGAAATTATGTTTAAAGAAAGATATTATCTCCTATAATATGCATTACAGTTACACCTCTTCTTTTTGGCATGTTTAAACAAGTAACAGTTTAATGTAAAAACTGCTTTTTCCTGAAAAGAAGGTCCTATTACCATGCCTTATTTAGATGATCTCAATTGTATTGCTTTCCTAGTTTTCCTAAATTTCTCAAAAAATGCAATCTGTTTAGAAAATGTAATAACAATTACACTGAAGTAAAAATATTTCTAAGTACACTGTTCCCCTGTCCACACTCTTCGGCCCCAATTGCCCATTTCTTCTCTTTTTATCTACACAAACATTTAGATCCTGGAACGCATAATTGGATAAATTTTCTGAGCCAATTCTGGAAACCTCTCAGACTCAGAATTCCTGTATTTGCTCTGTCCTTTATTCATTTGTTCTTTCATTTTGAGATATTTTGTTAATTTTCTACTAAATAACATAAAGTTCTTTCTCAGCAAATGCTTCAGTAAGCTTTATCCCCTTACCTCAAATCCTTCATTTTTGTTCTGGCCCCGGATTAATCAGGTCCCAGAGAAATCATAGGAAATTTGGACAGGGAGAATCAGACCCCTCATAGTCCAGCTCCCATCAGTCAATTTTTCTTCCATCCTCACCTAAAGTTTTAGAGAAATGTCTCTTCTTCCCAGATTGCTGTTTCAGCTTATCTGGGTGAATGTGAACCAAAAAGAACAGTTTCTGAAAGATTTTACCACTTGTCCTAGTTGTAAGTGCTGTCTCAACATTTCCTGACGTGTGGACTCTGAATTAGTCCTGAATATCTGTCAGTTTACAGCTGAAATCACTCTCCCACAGGGAGGTCTGTGATTACCAACTTCACAGAGGAGCAGTTGGGAGCTGAGTGAGCACCAAGGTTCCCTGTCACCCTTGTGTGACACCATCACTGACATAGCTCAGTTCCGTGGGCTCAGTTTGAATCTAAATGTGGCAACAAGAAAAACATGGCATCAGTCAAAGAAGCATATTTTGGTGAGAGGAGTGATATTATAAAAGAAAAATTAATTGAAACCTTTCCCTGTCCTCAAAAAAAGTTGCCGTCAGTTGTGGGAGAGATAAAAAAGTACAGAGATTGATAACTAAATGTGATGAGATATTTCTTTCTCCCAAACCTCTCATCTGACTGTGGTGGTTATGCTTCATCTTAAAATGGAGGCTTAGCATGCTCCCTGGATAGAAATATTCAGATTTTGGTAGGTGCTGCAAGGGGGAGAAGAAACAGTAACATATCTCACTATGGAACAAGCCTCCCATGAATAAACATGAGGAGGTGGGCATTTGAACAAAACTGAAGTAGAAACTTAAAAATTTCTACAGACCAGAAGGGATTGCCTACTCTGAAAAGTGGGTTAGTATGTGGCAGTTCCATGGGAGTTGGTAAGTGGCAGTTGCAATGACTCTAGCCTAGGTCCTGTGTTTGAGTCTCAGTTTCATCCTTTATTGACCATGTGTTCTTGGATGTTTCATTTGACCTCTCCATGCCTCACTTTACCCATCTGAAAATATAGGACTCTATCCCTCACATAGATTTTAGTATTAGTATGAAATAATCTAACACATATAAACACAGAAAAATGAAATGCTGGTGGGTATTAAGACCATGCAAATGTGAGCTCTTACTGTTATGCTTTAGGTCACAGTAGGCTTAGTATGTCCAGACTAGGTGATTTCCCTGATTTATGGATTCATAATGCCCAAAATACAAATTTTATCCTAGTCCTGCTTGTGGATTCTAATAATGATCACTTAATAATATGTTATTAATCTTATTAATAATATCTTATTAATGCTTATACTTATGAGCCTTTTTGTTATAAAATTGAAACTTAGCCTAGTCATATTTTTGCCTACGATTTACCTACTGAACATCTCCTTGTTACTCATATGTGGCCTCAGTCTAAGCCAAACTCAGCATAAAAGCTCACTGCCTTTCCCCTGGCATGGGGCATGATGCCTTGGGATGGGCTTCTCTGACAAAGACTGATTACTACCAAGTGTCATTTAGCAATGCATTTGGAAAAATACCTTGAA
>JAQZBX010106298.1:0-10759 GCA_029593785.1 Cabassous unicinctus
TTCATTCCTTCTGCTTGCCTTGGTCATAGTTTGCTCTTCTTTTAATAGTTCCACCAGCTGTGTAGTTAGGTCATTTATTTTAGCTGTTTCTTCTTTTTTAATGTAAGCACTGAGGACTGTGAATTTACCTGTCACTCCTGCTTTTGCTGCATTCCATAGAATCTGATATGTTGTGTTCCTGTTTTCATTTCTCTTAAGACATTTATTGATTTTTCTTGCAATATCTTCTTTAACCCAGTGATTATTTAATAGTGTGTTGTTTTGTGAATTTTCCCTTTTTCTGCCTATTGTTGAATTCCTGCTTTATTCAATTATGATCAGACAAAGCGTTTTGTATAATTTTGATCTTGTTAAATTTATTAATATCTGTTTTGTGACCCAATATATAGTCTATTCTGGAGAAAGATCCATGATCACTTGAGAATAATGTATATCCTGCTGTTTTGGGATGCAATGTTCTATATATGTCTATTAAGTTTAGTTCATTTATCATATTATTCAAGCACTCTGTTTCTTTATTGCTCCTCTCTCCAGATGATTTATGCAATGATGTGAGTGGTATATTGAATTTTCCAACTATTATTGTAGAGATATCTATTTCTCCCTTCAGTTTTGCCAGAATTTGCCTCATGTAATTTGGGGCATCATGGTTAGGTGCATATGCATTTATGATTGTTCTTGCCTCTCAGTGAATTGCCCCTTTTATTTGTATATAATGAACTTCCTTGTCTGTAATAACAGCTTTGTTTCTAATTTCTATTTCATCTGATATAATTATAGTAACTCCAGGTTTTAGGGTTTTTTTAATTTTAATTTTTTATTTTTTTGGTTATTGGATGTGTAGAATATATTTTTCCAGCCTTTCATTTTCAATCGATTTGTATCCTTGGGTATAATGTGTGTCTCTTGTAGACAGCATATAGATGGCTTATATTTTCCCATCCATTCCACCAGTCTGTGTCTTTTGATTAGAGAGTTTAACCCACTAACATGCAATGTTATCACTATAAAGGCAGTTCTTAATTCATCCATCTTGATCTTTGGGTTTTATCTGTTATATCTTGTTTTCACCACTCTTTTTACACTTCTAGTTACTTTTACTGATATAATCTTCATTTCTAGACTCTCTTCCAAGCCTCTGTCTCCTGTCTTTTCTTTTCACTCCCTTTAGTATTTCCTGCAAAGTTGGTTTCTTCATTACAAACTCTTCCAGTTTTAAAAATTATCTTGCTGTATATAAGATTGTTGGTTGGCAATTTTTCTTTTTCAGTGTCTTAAATAAATCATAGCACTGCCTTCTTGCCTCCAAGGTTTCTGATGAGAATTCAGCACTTAATCTTATTGTGCATCCTTTGTATGTGATAAATTGCTTTTCTCATGCTGCTCTCAGGTTTCTCTCTTTATCTTTGGCATTTGACATTCTGATTAGTATATGTCTCAGAGTAGGTCTATTTAGATTTATTCACATGGGAGTAGTTTGTGTTTCTTGGACATGGATATCTATATCCATCAATATGGTCTGGAAATGTTCTACCATTATTTCCTCAAATATTCTCTCTGCCCTTTTTTCCTTCTTTTCTTCTTCTGGTATGCTCATGACATGTATAGTTGCATGTCTCTTGCCATCATTTACTTCCCTGAAACCCTGCTCCATTTTTTCTATTTTTTTCTTTATCTCTTCTTTTTTATGTTCACTTTCAGAAGCTCTGTCTTCAAGCTTACTAATGCTTTCTTCTGCCTCTTCAAATCTGCTGTTATATGCCTCAAGTGTATTTTTAATTTCATTTATTGTGCCTCTCATTCCCATAAGATCTACTATTTTTCTATACATGCTTTCAAATTCTTCTTTGTGCTTACTTGGTGTCTTTGTAATATCCTTGATCTCTTTAGACATCTTACTGAACTTATTAAGGAAATTTGTTTGAACATCTATGATTAGTTGTCTCAACTCCTAAATGTCATCTGGAGGCTTAGTTTGTTTCTTTGACTGTGCCATATCTTCCTGTTTGTTGTTATGGATTGTAATTTTTTGTTGGTGTCTTGGCATCTGATCTACTATATGTATATATTCTTAGCTTCTTTTGTCTCTTTATTCTAGGGCTTTCTATTTGATTGGGTTTGTTCTACAGCCCCTTTTTGATACTTGGTTCAACTTAATTTGGAATTTATGCTGGCTTGTGTTTAGCTAATCTGAATTTTTTTTTCAGCTCTTTAATCTGTTTCTTGCCCTTTCTCTCCTCCCTGTTGCTGAATAGGAGCCAAGGATGTGGTTGGTATTGTAAGCAATGGAGGCTGAAGCTGCCCACATTGACAACATTGCCCCTGGATTAATCTTCTTCCACCTTTCTACTTTGCCAGTGGTAGGTATGGAGCCACAGCTGTATGTAGTAATCCAAGCCATGCAGACCAAAACAATCTGTAGTTGGCCAGAGAGACTGATGAGGCTCCACACCCTTTTCTACCTTTCCTGGTGAGGGGATGGAGCTACAGGTGTGGGCAGCAAACTAATCTGTGCAAGTAAAAAACTCACTATAGTTTGCACAGGTAGACTGATGAAGCCCCAGCCACCCTCCACCCCTGCTAAAGGTGGGAATGGAACCTCCAGTGTGCCCAGCAATTTCATCTGCACAGGCCAAAAGTGACTTCAGTTGCCCTGAGAGGGTGAAGGAGCACCTTCTGTCCTCTTGCTCTGTCAGCAGGGGGAATGGAGACAAAGATGTGTCTGATAATCTAATTCATGTAGGCTGAAAGTGGCTGCAGTTGCCCAGAGACACTGAAAGAGTACTTGTCCCTCCTCCTTCCCTGTCAGGGATGTGGATGGAGCCAGATGTATCCACCAGGTTAGTCCATGCAGGCCAAAAGCAGCTGCAGTTAACAGTGCAGAGTGGCTAAATTTGCTCTGTTCCTCTGGCCCTTTTTAGGGACAGGGATGGAGCCTCAGGAGTCCTTGTGGACTGAAAGTAGCTGCAGTTGCTCAGAGAGGCTCAGAAATCATTGCATCCTTCCTGTCCTATCCAGGTGGAGATGGAGCCACAGGTGTCTAACAATTTTGCCCATGCTGCTGAAAGAGGATGCAGTTGCCCCTGAGAGAATGAGGGATCACTGTCCCTTTTGCCCTGTCATGGCAGGGACAGAACCACAGGAGTGCCCAACAATCTAGTCCATGTTGGCTTAAAGTGCCTGTAGTTCCCTAGAGAGGCTTTGGAAAAACTAACCCCCTCTTATTCTATTGGGGGTAGAGATGTATTCATAGATTTGCCCACCAACCTACTCCATGCAAGCCAAAAGTGACTGCAGTTGCCCAGAGATGCTGAGGGCACAGTATCCCTCGTCCTGCTCTAACATGGGTGGTGATAGAGCCAGAGATGAGTCCAACAATGTGGTCTGTGTGGGCCAAAAGCACCTGCAGTTTCCCAGAGAGGCTGGGAAACACCACTCCCCTTCTATATTATCGGAGGTTGAAATGGAGTCACAGATGTGTCCAAGAATCTGGTCCTTGCAGGCCAAAAGTGCCTGCAGCTGTCTTGAGAGGCTGAGGAAACAAGGCCACTTCCTGTCTTATGGAGTTGGAGATGGAGCCAAAGATATGTCCAACAATCCTGTCTGTGCAGGCTGAAAGTGCCTGCAGTAGCCCAGAGAGGCTGGTGCAGGTTTCCCAGCTTCTTTCCTGCCAGAGATGGGGCTGGAGCCCAGGCTAGAGCAGAAATCTGACCTTGGTGGAAAGAAGATGGTTCCTAACTTCACTGCCAGTTTCAATCAGCCTTTCTTCCCCTCATGCCAGGGGCAGTGTTAAAATGGAGGCAACTTGCCTCTTTCTGACATGGATACATTCAAACTTTATCTGTTCTTAGGACTGGACTTTAGCCAGCTGAATTTACTAATCAGTAGTTGAATAAGTGCCTGAGCATCTCTTCCTCCTTTTTTGGGAAATGGAGCTTCCAACTCCAGCCAGGGAATAGCAGCCAGGGCAGCTTGTGTTGCCAGCAGTAGATGGGCTCTGGTTTCTGTGGCATGGAGTGCTCTACTCATGAATTTTCACTGCAGATGAGCAGTCTTCTCCTTACATTCTTTCAAGTATTTTGTAGGATGTTCTTCTGTTCTCCTGAGCCCCTCTCTCATCATGTTCTTTTTATGAGTTAATTTACCCTGGTTGTGTTTAATTTAAAAGTGTTACCATAAACAGGGCTATTTCCAATAGAAGGGCCTGCTGATGCAGTACCACAAAGGAGAAACATGTCTCTCATTCAGGAGTTGATTTATTGCAAGTATACAAGCATGAAACTGAGGGAATCTTCCCCAAACCAGTTCAAAATGAGGATTTGGAATAGCATTTTTAAAGGTAAAGGAGAGGGGTTAGGGGAGAAGAAAAACAAGTAAACAAACAAATAAACAAACAAGTGATGACATTATATCTTCCAGGGATACATGCAATTTCTCAGTCCTGTGTTGTCTTCAGCACATCAAACTTGTCCTTGGTTTCAGCAGCTAATTAACCACATATTAGATATTGTTGTGCAGGTACAAGGTCTTCATGACTCCCATTTAGATCTTTCTTGGGGAAGGAGTCACTGATTTACTGAGACATAGGGCTCTCCTGACGCCATTCTGTCTGGTTTTGTTTTGAGACATTATCTTATTCCTGTAAGCAGAAATGAGAGGGACTGGTTAATGCTCTTCAGGGAACTAAGGACAAAGAGTAAACTAGTAAGTTTAGGTTGATGGAAAACCAGATGAATTAGGTTTTGGGAAGGGTAGTCAATGATCCAGAGCTGCTTAAATGAAAACATTTTAATAAGTATATTTTCTAGCTATCAAAAGGAGAGGAGAGGGATGACTTGTACATAGTAGGTTTCCAAAGCAAGTTTTTAAGGCCTAGAAGAAGGCTAACCTGACTGGGCTATAGCTAAATAAAAGTAAAATTAAGTTAAGGGTTTTCAGGAGAAATTTTGAGCTATTATTATTTTCTATACAGGCATTGATCAAATTCAGTGTAACCTTACTTGTTTGTATGAAATGCAATTCTTTGGATTATGTCACTGACAGCTTGTTTCACTTGCTTATTCCTCAAGATATAAATGAAAGGGTTCAACAAAGGGGCAACAGATGTAGTGAGCACAGACACCCCTTTATTGATGTCCACTTCCTCTTTAGCTGAAGGTTTGACGTAGATGAAAATGCAGCTGCCATAGGTGATGGATAGAGCAATCATGTGAGAAGAACAGGTGGAAAAAGCATTTTTCTTTGTTGAGCTGAAGGGAATCTTAGAATGGTCTTGATAATATATATGAAGGAAAGAATCACACATATTAGTGTAATAATGAATGTCAGCACTGCACAAATAATAACAGTCTGCTCTATAAACCTGGTGTCTGAGCATGAGATCTTAAAAAGAGGTGCTGCATCACAGTCAAAATGATCAATGGCATTGGAGTCACAGAATTCCAGCTGGAGACACATACCAAGGGGTGTGATGATGATCATGAACCCAGAGATCCAGCAGCAGAGAACAAATATGGTACATATTCTGTTGTTCTTGATGATCATGTAATGAGGGGTTTTCAGATGGCCACATAACAGTCATAGGACATGGCAGCCAGGAGAAAAAAACTCTGTGGCCCCAAAGATTCCAAAGAAAAATACTTGACTGGCACAGGCATTATAAGTAACGGTATTGTCCCCAGTTGATAAGTTGTACAAAAATCTGGGAATATAGACTGTTGTGAAGGAGATTTTTAAAAAGAGAAGTTGCAAAGAAAAAAATACATTGGTGTTTTAAGATAAGAATCCATGAAGGTGAGAATGATAATGGTCTGGTTTCTAGTTAAACTCAGTATGTAGGTGAGAAATAAAAATATAAAAACCAGGAATTGCAGCTGTGGCTCAACTGTAAAGCCCAGCAAGATGAATGTGGTTATTGCTGTTTGATTTCTCATTATTACCTTTGGTTTTATATACAATCTGCATGCAACAATCAGGGAGAAAGGATATGAGGTCTCTTAGTGATCAAATGTAACATGACACCCCTGAAAAAATAGATAACAAATTACCCCCTCCTGCTTTTAATTATGCTTTCCAGTAACCTTTATAAAACTTAGTTACAAAGATCTCCCCTAAAAAGTGATTTGAGCTCCATGTTTCTCTTCTGCCTGCAGGAATCTTAATCATCTCTTTCAAAATGTGGGTTCTCCATTCTGTTCTAACTGCCCTTTAAAATATATATTGTGTTACATTTGTTTTAGTCAAGAAATGGAATCTGTCCACTTCATCTTATACTTATCACCAAATCTTTTTCCCACTGGTGTTGGATACACACACACATACACACAAACACAATATTTTGATGTACAACCAGTTTCTACAATGTAGGTATGTTAT
This sequence comes from Cabassous unicinctus, assembly GCA_029593785.1. Taxonomy (NCBI): domain Eukaryota; kingdom Metazoa; phylum Chordata; class Mammalia; order Cingulata; family Chlamyphoridae; genus Cabassous; species Cabassous unicinctus. Next base: position 6,376 of record JAQZBX010106298.1, read on the forward strand.
GGACAAGGCATCAGCTATGTTTCTCTTTTTCATTCAGTTTAGCTTAGGTTAGAAGCCACCTAACTAGTATGTTTTCAAGTTCATTACATTTAAATGAAATTTTAAAATATTAAGGACACTATCCCAGTCATTATGCTTTACTCCCTCTAATCTCCATCCTGTCTGTAGTTATTTTCTCCTCACATTAACCTATTATTGGCTGACCAGCCTACTTAATCTGGCTTCTTTATCCACTAATAAATTGGCAATATTTTTGCCCAAGTAATGAAAATCAGTTTTAATGCCAAAGTTACTGGAGAGTATATGTATATTTCTGATCTTTCTTGATTCTTTGTTGCATTTATCAATAATAAAATTAATTTTTGAAATTTTATATATTTTATTGATTTTCTTTTCCTCTTCATTTCTATTAGAATTCTTCATGAATTCCCTTTATTTTCACAACTTAAATATTGTTACTATTCAGTATTCTTCTGTATATTATCTTACCACTCTACACTCTCTCCTGTACTTGAGTTTCCTGGTACCAATGACCATAATATAGTACTGTCTACACCATTATATTTCCTCTGAAATCCAGTCCCATGTATCCATATAAAAACAGGAATTTTTATTTGTATATACAACAAGAACTTCAAATATAATATGATCATTGAATATGTCATCTCTGCATCCTCCACCATGAGCTGTCTTCTTCAGACCTTGCTTCCCCTCCTTGCTCACATAAATGTGGAAACTTATTTCTCCATTTGTTTCACACATTTTAGTAAATGATGTCACTGTGTACTCTCAATTTTTAAACCAGAAACTCTGGATTTCATCCAGAACCCTTTTCTTTTTCAACTTTGATTTTTAGCTGGTTGCAGTTACCTTTTGATTTTATTTCAGTCATATTTTATGAATCATTCCATCTTTTTCATCCCAAACCAGATAAAAAATCTATCACTTGGATTAAAACATGCATATCTTGTCATAGAACATTGCAATAAATTTTCCACAATGCATCTAGAATAAGTTCTGATACACCATCCCCAAATCTCCAGCACTAGGTCTGCTATGTCTTCTCTGTGCCCCCATATTGCCATATCACATCCCTGGACTTACTACTTATTTATGCCTCTGTGTTCCCAGCATTGAGGTCATGGAGTTCAGACACTTTTTTTTTCTTACTAAAGAATACCAAGAGGCAGATAATCAACTTCACCAAATACTTTTAACCAGTTTAAGGACTCTTGAAGGTGAAAGGTAGAGTTCATTTAAGAATAACAGGAATTTAGAGTGGATGTAGTCTATGAAACACTATGTTAATTGTAATATAATTTCATGTTATATTAATTTAAATATAGTTTTCCTTAGAACTCTATAAAGTAAAATAGCACAGAAACAGCTGAGATCAGTATGTATCAATTATGAGAAAATCGTAGAGACAGAAATCCTTGGGGATAATACCAGAACCTGATAATTGAAGTTCTTAAAATAGGATGTGTATTCAATGCCAGGTTCAAATACATTTTTCTGAACCGCAGTCAGGTCCTAGTCTCTCAAAACAATATGTAACCTCTTGAAGTCATCTGTTGTTATATTCTTTATAAATATCAAATAAATACTTTACATTATCTTAGTTAGTTGAAAAAGTCAAATTATTTTCTTTCTTAGCCTTTCTCAAAATGTGACCGTTTGTCTTAATTTGCTTCATTTGTCATGCCAGATATTGCTACTTAATATTTCCATGGGCTATCCAAATTTGCTATACATCTCATAGATTTTGGAAGAGAGTAAGCATAATTGCTAGCATATTATCTACATTCTAGAGAAGGCAAACTAAGTTTCATGAGGAACACCAAAATACTTCCTTTTATAACAACAATTCAGTCCTGAGTTAAAGCTTTCACCACAAAATACTTAGAGGGACTTACAATTAAAAAATGATTTGCTAATAGTGAAATGGATGTAGTTTATATCTATGCTTCCTCCTGAAACACACTTGCACTTACAGGCAGTCGTGGGAATAAAGGGACAGAGAACAGTCTCTCAACAAGTCAGACATTATTTTTCATCATAGAATCTGGCCAACTTTAAAAGTAAAGACATTAGAGGTTGAACAGCTAAATAAAAGAAAGACTAGTTGAACAAATATGGGAAAGCCAGAAAATCTCTGTAGTTCTTGAAGAATTTATGATCTGACTCAACAATCTTCAGGGAGACAGGTTCTATTTTATCACAAGTTTCATATTAAGAATACTGAAGGGATTCTTATGGATTTAATTTGCAACAGGTGTTCTGGGATCAACTAAGCAAACAAACTGAACTGTCATTGGGGACCTTGGTTCAACAGTATTGCTTTATTTAACATATAATTAACTATGAAAATTAAACAAATAACAATGGCGACAGTGCCCTTAGAGATCAGAAGATACAATAATAGTTTCCACTAAAGTAAACACAGTATCATTAGTCTTCTAAATATTTTGCCAAAAAAATGTTGCTTTCTTTTAATTTCATGTAATAGATGATTGGATAACACAGTGTTTCAAATGTTTATTGGTCATTCATCTTTCATTTATGAATTGGACTGGATGTGAGGTTTGCCCATTTTTAAAAATGGGAGTGTAGGCTATTTTTCATTTTTAAAGAACTACTGTATAAAATAATACAGATAACTTTTTCCTAGTGACATGTTTTTAATATATGATATTTTATATGTTTTATTACTATGTATTAAAGTATGTCTAACTTTGTATACATATAGATATATAAGCATAATTTACTTTATGGTTTATAAATTTGCTTTCATTATTAGAAAGGCTTTACATAAACTCTATCTTATATGAGCAATTACTTATTTTTCCTTCTAGAAACTTTAGGTTTTAACTTATTTTCAGTTATAGCTTTGACCATTTGGATTATGCTTTGTTAAAGGATATAAAAATCTAATTTTGCCTCTAAATAGTTAGTTAGTTGTTCCAACACATATATTAACGACATCAGCCTATTCCTCATGACATTAAATGGGATTAGCACCTTCTTGGACTTTTTCTTAATTTATTGTTATCATTTTGCCCTTCACATTTCTTTTATTTTATTATTTTTTTTTATATCTACATACTGTTTCTTGCCAATGTTTAAAGATATATTTTATCTTACTTTATTTGGCAGAGTTTGGCAGGCATTCATTATGGTAAGGATTTATCTGTTTGTTTTATTGTTAATAGAGGAGGTTACTTTTATTTTTAATTGTATTTTGTCATTTTAAATGGCTATCAAATAAAGGAGTAGAATAAATTATGCCTATAAATCTTCATCTATAAAAAGAAGCTGTCCATTTTTTCCTTTTTTTGGATTGGTGGTGGCTTCTTTCCAGTGCTTTACTCCTAGAAATAGTAAAATATTCCTTCTAGAAATACCTGTCATATGAAAGAATTTGTGTGGAAGAAGCATCATTTTTTTCTAGACTGCCATCTCAGTCAATCCTTCCCTTTACTTGTGGGTTAAATTTCATCAGATGTCATCTTTCTAAATTTATTCAAATTCTATACGATAAAGAAGAGTAGTTTCATATTAGGAAGTCTAGATGCTTTTGATGATCTTTCCAGAAGCAATATGGAGGCCATAAGGAAGGAAAGGATACCAGATTTGAACTTGCTCAAGAGGGGAAGAAGTTTGGATCTGAAGGGGAGAAGAGTTTGGACAATAGCTGATAAAAGATGTAATATTAGGAATTTTCCTTCTTTCTAATCCAAGGGAGTAGTAGGGCTATATGTCATAATGAGAAAAGGACCTTGAGGACAGACTTGGTAAATAAGCTATTCTTTGAAAGCAAGTTTTGTTGAGGTGAAAAAAATTGCCCTGATAGGAAAGCTGTTGGTTCAGATGAGCAAATTGCCTGTCTGGATAAGCTAATTTTCAGGGAATTCCTGGGAAAAAAGAGTGTGATTAATGATTTGCATATAGCCTTATCTTTCTTCAAAAGAATTTTCTGGGACAAATAGTTGTGCTTTGTGCATGTAGGTCTCAATTCTTAATTCATGAAGGCTTCAGAGTCATTCATAAAAGAGAAAAAAAAAATATAAAGGTTTGGAAAAACAAAAGAAAATATAAGAATATTAAGATTCAGTTCAGGTGGTACAATACACAAATAATTAAGATTTGAATAAGTGATAATGACAAAAAATAGAAGAGAATACTAAAGCACATGTGTTTTCAGATTGCTAAATTTTGCTGAGTAATCAGAACTACGGATAAAATTAGAACAATAAACAATACAAAACAAAATCTTTGTTAAATTTTCCTATAATGAGGACAAATAGAAAATGTTATAAGTTTCCAGAGAAAAGAGAAACAGGACACATACAGTCAGGGGTCAGAATGCTTTCATTGTTCTCAA